>JANAVB010003109.1:0-37788 GCA_029216955.1 Iris pallida
TGTAAGAGAACTCCACTAAATGAAGATGATCTTCCCAAGTTCCACCGAAGTCTAAAGTACAAGCTCGTAACATATCTTCCAAAGTCTGAATGGTTCACTCTGATTGTCCATCCGTTTGCGGATGATCGGCTGTACTGAACCTCAACTTGGTACCCAAACTTTGATGCAAACTCCGCCAGAAGTGAGAGGTGAACCGGGTGTCTCGATCTGATACTATGCTGACTGGAACACCATGCTGCCTCATAATCTGCTTCATATACATTTCTGCCAGCTGCTCAGTAGACTGTCCTATTCTGAAAGGAAGAAAATGTACAACCTTCGTGAGCCGATCCATGATTACCCAAACTGCGTTTCTGCCGGTCGAAGATCTAGGTAAACCGGTCACAAAGTCCATCGTGATGTGCTCCCACTTCTATTCCGGAATAGGATGCGGCTGCAACAATCCTGCTGGTCTCTGCTGCTCTGCCTTCACTTGCTGACAACCAAACATCTGGATACGAATCTCGCTATCTTCCTCTTTATGCCATTCCACCAAAAGTGCTGCTTCATATCCTGGTACATCTTTGTGTCTCCGGGATGAATGGAATAAGGGGAACTATGAGCTTCTGTCATAACTTCGTGTCGAAGGTCTCCACCGGGTACACAAAGATGGTTTTCGAACCTAAGTGTACCATCCTTATGGATTACTAACTCCTTCCTGAGACCCTGACTCACACTCCAATCGAAGCTTCTGGATTCGCGGATCCTCCGCCTGAGCTGTTCTGATCCTCTCTACGAGAGTAGACTGAATCTATAAACTGGCTATAACTCCCGTATCTTGCGGCAAGATCACTTCAATTCCTATTTCCTGAAGATCTTCCAAAATATGCCTCTGCGTGGTTAGAATGAATACACCACCTCTCCTGCTCAAGGCATCGGCTACCACATTCACCTTGCCTGCATGATACTGAAGATTTACATCAAAGTCCTTCAACAATTCCAACCATCTCCTCTGTCTCATGTTCAGGTCCCTCTGGGTAAACACATACTTTAAGCTCTTATGATCAGTGTAAATCTCCACTCGATCCCCATATAAATAGTGCCTCCACAACTTAAGCAAAAATGCTACTGCTGCTAATTCCAAGTCGTGAGTCGGATAGTTCTTCTCATGATCACGAAGCTGTCGAGATGCATGTGCTATCACCTTACCATGTTGCATCAATACACATCGAAGTCCCTTCCCGGATGCGTCACAATACACTGTAAACCCTCCCGATCCTACTGGAAGGGTCAGGATCGAGGCTGAGATTAATCTCTTCTTCAACTCTTCAAATGATGTCTGACACTCTGCTGACCAAACAAACTTTACATCCTTATGTGTCAAACGCGTCAAGGGTGTCGAAATCCTAACGAAGTCTGCCACGAACCTCCGGTAGTAACCTGCCAATCCAAAGAAACTACGCACTTCTGCTATCGTCTTCGGAACTGGCTAATTCTCCACTGCCTCAACCTTCTTCGGGTCTACTGATACTCCTGCTCCAGAAATAATGTGTCCCAGGAACGAAATATGATCCAACCAAAACTCACATTTATTAAGCTTCGTATAAAGTCGATGCTCCCTCAGGGTCTGCAAAACTGTACGAAGATGTTTTTCATGTTCCTCCTCACTACTGGAATAGACGAGGATTTCATCTACAAACACTACTACAAACTTATCCAAATAGGGCAGAAAGATGCGGTTCATCAAATCCATGAATACTGCTGGGGCATTAGTCAGTCCAAATAGCATCACCAGAAACTCATAATGCCCATACCGTGATCTAAATGCTGTCTTGGGTATGTCCTGCTTCCGGACCCTCACTTGATAATATCCAGATCGAAGATCAATCTTAGAGAAGATGCAAGCCTTACTCAATTGATCAAAAAAGTCATCAATCCTTGGTAACGGATACTTGTTCTTCACTGTTACTGCATTCAACTGCCGGTAATCAATGCACATCCACGTCGATCCGTCCTTCTTAGGTACCAAAATCACCGGTGCTACCCAGGGCGGATTACTGTCCCTGATAAACTACGTTGCCTTCAATTCTTCTTCATGCTGGTGTAACTTATCCAACTCTGACTACGACATCCTGTAGACCCTGCCAACTTTAGGCTCCGTCCCAGGATTCAGCTCAATGCAAAACTCCACATCTCTCACTGGTGGTAAACCTGGAAGCTCATCTGGAAATAAATCAGCAAACTCTCTGACCACCCTTGGAATCTGCTCCTGCTCTGCCAATACTTTTGCAACGATGCCCTTGGGTCAATCCTCCAATGATCTAACAAAGACAAACTCCTCTATGCTAGGTACATTAAATACTACCCTACCTCCCCGACAATCTATCGTCGCATGATTGTCCCTTAACCAGTCCATGCCTAGGACAACGTCAAAGTTGCCCATGGGGAACTCAATCAAAGATGCGGGCAATAATCGCCCACTCACTATGACTGGACACGCTAAGCACACTCTGCTGACTCCTACGAGCCTATTACCAGTGAGTATATTCATCCTCTCTGGCAATGTCTCGAGTTCCAATCCAATACGTATCGCAAATCGTGCAGATATAAAAGAGTGGGTAGCCCCCGAATCAAACAATGCTACTGCAGGAAAAGAGGTAACATAAATATTACCTGCAACCACGTCGTCTGAAGCTAGCGCATCCTCCAGTGATAAGGTGAAGGCCTGGCCCTGGCCTTGCTGAGCTCCCTCCTGCTGCCTTCCTCGACCATGCTGTTGCTGCGGCCTCTGCGGGCCTTCCTCGTTCTGTTCCTGGCGAAACATCTGAGCCTGCGTTGGTAAACGCTGGGCTAGCGGCCTCACGGCCAATGCTGGTCCTCTGTTCGGTGCTGCCCCTAGAGCTGGTAGTGTCAAAACTGCTGATTTGGCCCTACTGGCCTCTGCATCATAGGACAATTGGCAATCCTGTGGTCTGGACTGCCACACCTCATGCATAATCCGTTAGCTGAATGACACACATCCTTAGTGTGTCCTCTCTTACCACAGTAAGTACATCCAAGGGGTACCCCCGGGCGCTGCTGCTGGTTCCTCTGCTGTTGATATCGAACTGGTACCGTTATCTCTGATACCGCCGTCCTCCGTGGAGCTCCTGACTCATGAATATGAATACCAGGCGCTGGCGTCGATGTTCGCTGTACTGCTCCTCCGCCTCTGCTCTGGGAATGAGACCTCTTCTGGCCCCATATCTTGTCACCAACCTCTGTTGAGTGAGTTCATGCATCCGGGCTGCCGTAAAAACGGCATCAAAAGTCTGATAGTCATACCCTTCTACTAGCTGTAGGATCTCCAAATGAAGTCCCTGCTGGAACCTCATAGCCTTCTCTGGCTCTATAGATACCATCGTCGGTGTAAACTGACTAAGTCTGCAGAACTCCGCTGCATATCCATCCACCGTCTTTCCAGCCTACTTGAGACTGATAAACCTTTGCTGTAGCTTATACCTTGCTACCACACCAAAGTACTTGGCCTTGAAATTGGTGCGAAAGCTATCCTATGGAACAAGATGCCTCAGTCCAACCTCTTCCGATGCCCACCAATCGCGGGCGAGATCCTGAAGTATCAGTCTGACCTGGTCGACCTTTTCTTCTGCGGGAACCTTTGCTGTAGTCAATATGGCCTCAGTATCCTGAAGCCAAGCATCCGCCGTGATGGTGTCCTCCGTGCCATCAAAATATCTCGGGTTAAGTCGACAAAACCTCCCCGATGCTCCGGAATCATTCCTAACACTTCTCTCAAGGGCCAATTGTAACCCCTGATTCAGTAGCATATTCTGTTCCTGCTGCCGGGTCTGCTGTTGCTGATGGGCTGCCACCTGACGCTGCTGAGTGGCCAGGAATCCCCGGATGACCTCTAGGAGTGCTGCAGCATCAGGTACTGGTGTCGCTCCTGGCACTGTTGGGGGTGCAGGAGTTTCTAGAACCTGTGGTTCCACTGGCCCGGATATTACTTCTACTCGGATCTGATCAGGAGAATATTCTCCTTCCGGTTGCTGCCTCGTCGAGCCATGCTCTGTCGGTTGTTCCTCCATGTTGGCCTCACCAGCTACTGAGAAAGAAGCACCCTATATAGAAAGGTACATGATATTAATTATCAGGACGAGGAGGATTCGAGGATGCAATTCAGGTTATCAATCAAGGTGAGGTAAGAAAAATCGAGGCAAGAGATTCAAAGGAAACAAGTTTTGATTGAGACTCCTATAATAGTTACACCCTACAAGTCTGATAATCAGACCTGCATGGGCCACCAATAAAACTTTGTCACACCCTAGTACAGAAATACGGAGACGGACTAGGCCAGCTACTCCATATGAGGTATACAAACGTCATACGACGATCGTGGCTGTGGAGAGACAAGGGGTGTATGCTACATTCAAGTCTTCTATGGTCACACCAAACAACTATGTCTCAATCATTCAAGGAAAGAAAACATCAATTAATAAACATATAAGATAAAGCAGTAAGGCGTCCCTGACGCTTCATCAAAATGATCATGGGGAACTAGCTTTATAAGTTAGCTAGCCCAGAAAGTCACAGGTACACAATTGTATTCAGTTGCAGTCTAATTTAATTATAATTATGCAAGAAAAATGTCTAGATTAGCCGGCTAAACAGGTACCGGTGGCTAAACGCCAGGACATAAATAAAGGTACTAGAGTGGTGGAGAAGAAACCCACTCGAGTCCCCCCGCCAGCCATGCTTCTAGTATGCACCATTGACGTCAGGGAAAAAGTTCGGATCCTCCAGCTCTGCTACGTGATCTGGCCAAACAAAACTAGCGGGGTCAACCCCGAATAGCAAGTACCACAAGGGAGCACAAAAGAGTGAGATAAAACCCAGGCATAAAATAGAAGTAATAGTAGGCTTCCGGTCGTAACTTCGGTCCACAGCCTGTCCTAGCACGATAGAGCAACCCAACAACCAAACAAGGACATGGGTTGGACCACGCACCATGACAGTCCATGTCCCTCGGCTACTAGTGGAAGGCTCAAGTATAGTCAAGTCGTTTTCCAAGCGGCCATTCATTTATGCAGCTTTCTATATTGGGCGGAGTTATCCCCGCGATACTGATTAAAAGAAATCCTCAGATCGTGTCAACCCAGCAGGACTAGCCAAACCATAAGACATATAACACATTGATTATGCACCAGTCCCCCGAAGGGCTACCACGCTAAAACTTTTAACACATAGCTCGTAGGAGTCGGATGTAGCTATTCGCTATAGGCGAATAAAACCATATCCATGGCGGCCAACCCGACACGTTAGGACTGGACCTGGGGTGGCTAGTATGGCACGATCTCGAAATTCTTTCCACCCAATGCTTCTACCAAGTTAGTTGCCTAGTTAATCCCTAGGTTGTTCTCAGAGTTCACATGTCGTGGTCACATGTTCACTCTTCTAGATGTCGTATATTGTACGAGTACCCGAAGAAGGAATCCGTACTGGCTCCTGGAGTCATACGTATGTTTCCTCCTTCTTGGTGTAATGCAACACACATCACATACCACGTCATTGCTACCGACCATTACTTATGTAAATGCTGGACTCTTGGGAGTACTGGTAAGTATCACGTAGGAACACTTAGCGTATAGGATTGCACCTCGGTGCTCACATAGATTTGTACCTCGGTACACACATAGGATTATCCAGCCCTCACATAGGGAGTCAGATTAGAAATAATAAGTAATAAACACAGGAACCTGCGGCTGAGGCTCATACGGCCACACTATATACGGCCAAGAAATGAAGTCCGTATGACTTTATGCGGCTCGGAAAAGCGGGCTCTTATGGCTGCTAAAGCTCATGCAGCCTACTGCCATACGCCATGCGGCCAGGAGGACGAGCTCATGCGGCTGGATACCGCGGGACGCATGCGGCTCAGGACATCAAGCATATGCGGCTGGAGAGTAAGCGGGGCACATGCGGCCAAGAACCAACAAACATAAGCGGCAAGGTTCATGCGGCTCAGGAAGAACTGGGTCCATGCGGCCAGGATGAACAGGTTCATGCGACTCAAAAGCTTATGCGGCTGAAAGATGCCATACGACACTAAAGCTTATGCGGCTGAAATTGCCAGCGCCATACGGCTGGAAAATGGTCAGGGCGCATGCGGCTGGTCAACGCAAGCGTATGCGGCTGAGGAAATTCCTGCGACAGCTATGCTTATGCGGTCGAGATTTTCACATGCGGCTGCAATGCTTATGCGGCTGAGAATTGCACATGCGGCTGCAATGCTTTTACGGCTGAGAATAGCTTATGCGGCTGAGAATTGCACATGCGGCTAAGAATTTCTTATACGGCTGCAGGGGACTGTTCATCATCCCTGCCAAAGCCAGCATAGGCGAACCTCGGAGAAACCCAAATATTGCTTCGGCCATAACTTCCTCCAAATAAGTCAAAATCTAACTTTCCAAAGGTCAAAATTGTGTAAAATCAAATTTCCTACAACATAGGACCATTGGTTTACGAAAATAGCCAAGTTTGATAGATCAAAACCATGAGAACCCATGAAACCCTAGTTTTTTTAGAAACTTAGATCTACACAAATCTAGCCATCAGAATCAAAAGTTTCAAGAACTAAACATGTAAAAAATGAAGAGAAGAACAAAGTAGACAAACAATATCAAAAAAAATCAAGAATGTAAAATACATAAAATCTCCTCTTTTTGAGCAAGTTGTACTTGCCTATGGGTGGTGGTTGAGGGAAATAAATGGAAGAGTGAATGAGGAGAGAGAGTAACGAAGATGATATTAAATAAGGGTTGGGTTGGTTTAAGAAAACTCTAATCCCTAATCCCTAATCACTCTACTAATGACAATGCTAAAAAGCTACATGCCACCATTAATAAATAATAAACAAAATTTATGCACATGCTAAATACAGAGGCCGTATACAGAATCCATGAAGAGTACGTATATCGGGATTAGGGAGTGACACCAGTGTTACCCCTTATTTCAATTTAAACTAGTCAAATTTTTAAATATTCAACTCAATCTCCAAATCGATCGTTCAAACCTGACTATATCAATGCCTCAATAAAAATCACCTGTATCGATACTCAATTCTCGCTAACTAATTTTGACTATCTTCCGAAATGGTCCTTCGTATCGCCTACATTCTATCTTCCAAAACTTTCCAAACCTCCTTTGAATAATCAATCAAAATATTATCTTCTAATTATGCACATCTCGATACACTCTTCAAAAATATGATTTTCAATCCCGATAATATCGTTTCAATCAGACCAAGTGTACTTCTGCTTTTATTCAATCCTCCAGAACTCATTTTATTTCATCCAAACACAATTTTATTTTCACTTGTCAACTAACTCTTATATTACAACATCTGATCCAACACAATTGTTTCATTTACTCAATCAAAACAATTATACTGATAATCCTTATGACAATAACGTCAACTTCCCAAATATCTTACCTATAAAAATTCAATATCTTTACCTTGAACCTGACTGATCAAAATTCAAACCCATTCTACCTCACTATTATACATTCATCAATATTATTTCCTTGATCATACAATTTCAAAAAATTTCTTATCACATATGGTTTCCCTTTTAGTCTTCTTCGAATTTAGCATATCACTTGAGTTGGATCATACACATATTTAAGACATCCCCGAAATATATGCATTCAGCCAAGATTCGTGATAGAAAATCCGAACAAAACTAACAGGTACAATTTCCATCCAATATTATCGTCCAATCTAAACCTATTTATCATCAAAATTTCTAAGAACATCCGTCAAAATTTTAAGGCATAATTTTGCAAACTAGCTAACCAAGCTCTATAATCTAGCCAAGCGAGTCTCACTAAGGTCGATCGTACCAATTCTACATCTATTGACATATGGGCGTCTGCCTAACTGCTAGGCTACTCACAAGGCTAAAGTCAAAGTCATGTTCAATATTCCGTGCGACTGATATCGTGACACTCACCCATACTCCTAAGGTCAAACCATATTTGATAGTACCGGGTCGTCTACCCAAGCTCGTACCATTCTGATTTCTAAATTTTGAACATAAATTTCTTCTATTCGCCTTCACAGTGTTCAATCCAAGGGGTTCAAGTCATTCAACAAAGCCATTTCTAGGTTAAATCTGTTCTCGATCTTCCTCGATTACACGCTTTTTAATGACACAAATTCTCACAACTCTCAAACTTGCAATCCTCAATTCGTTTAATAGACCTATTAATCTAGTTTGTATACCTCAACTATAAAATCAAGTCATATTCCATCAATCATAAGTCATATAATATCAATCATAATTCATCCATCATAACTTCACTCAAATTTCTAAACCTACTAGTCCTCAATCTGTGTATCTATTTCATCGCAAAATCATAAGATCGACTATCAAAATTTTTGAGTCATAACGATCCTTATCACAATGATCATCAAATCCGTCAATATTTTTGTTTCACATAGTCCGAGTAATATCCATTCACGCAAACTTTGAGTTCATCTTATCAGGTCATCCAAACATTCATTACTATAAAAATCCCAAGTATAAATCCATTCAAACAACAATATTTTACACGATCATCATTCTTCGAATTAGAGTACCCTGAGTTATCGTACATCGATATTTGTTACGCCTCAATACCATTGATGATATACATAACCGGACGATCTTCCTTTTATAATAAACTCTGAGTCGTCCAACCAATGCTATCATCCGAACTAGATATATAATCTGATCATCATATTCAAGATCCAATCAGCTATTGCAATATTTGAACTAGTTATATGATTATTTAATCCTAATTCATGGTCACATTTGTCTCTCTGTCTATCTTAAGTCATCGTTCAACATATTCGTTCAATCGTATCGTTCCATACTAACTCAAGTCATCGAGCAATTTTATCTAAAAATCTTAGTATCATTTTCGTATCTTCAAATCCAAACTTCCATGCATGCTATCTTCCAATCGCACTATCTTTCCTTAGTCAAATTCAAATTCAATTCGTTCAGTTTTGTATCAATATCTTTGTATACGATCCATATCGATTCCTCGACTGAATCATTCATTCGTTACCCCTTTACTTTTTTTTGATCAATCGATCTACTCTATCCTTCAATATTTTGTTAACCGATGTAATCCCAATCCACAATGGATCGCTTCTTGTTTCGTCTAACTCAATCTCGCACGAGATATCTAAAATGATGACTAACTCTGCTATTCTCATTCTAAGTCTTTATGCTATCGCATCGCTTGCTAAGATTGATTGCTACCCTAGTCCTCAATTTGATCAGACATCCCTAAGGCTATCCCATACACCAGGGCTGAAGTCATTCGACAAATCCTTGAAATGATTATTCGAATCACAACTAATACACTTTGAATCTCCATCCGATCTATTCCACAAAATCCAAGCACGTTCTATGTATATCGCATCGCCGACATCGTCATCTAATAGCACCTATATTGTGAGCATTTCATGAATTGAATCCAACACATCCTTGTTCGAAAATATTTTAATCCCACACACAGCTTGCTAACATCGATGCAAGCCTAGGTGTATATTGCCCGGCTCACCTCCGCTAACCGTGTATTATGTGAAACAGTCTTTTGTTAACCAAAATTTACTCGAGTGTTATTTTACAAAATATAGACTTATTGTATGGAACGACCCGCAGAACATTGAGAGAGAGCATTACCAACAACAAGTACGAATACAACATCAGAGTTCAAATGAAATCAATAAAAGTCCAAGGACGTAAAACCGTGCTCTGATACCATTATGTCACCCCGGTTCTGCAGAATCATCCTTGCTAGGGTGTGATGCCGTACGAGCTTGAGTTGCGCTCGCGCAAGACGATTTCCATAATGATCGATTAGCAACAGGGTCATCGCACAGAAGTCCCAAAGCAGAAGCATTGGATAACAAAGGAAACACAAGTATTCAAATAAAATCAAAACTTTTGTTGATAAACAGTAGAATTTACAAGTGGCTCAAAACCATATTACAAACTCTAAGATCTATCTTTCTCATAATATAATTCATTCTTGCCCTCTCTCATTCTCACTCAATTACAATGATATCTTGCCCGAAAGTTTACAACTTGTGGATGCTTCAGAGGGCAATATCCATACATTATATTTCGTATAGGTGAAAACTCCAACATGGATGCACGCCTCGAAACGTCAAGGAACTCCATGCCTCAGTGCGTCCAAGCGAGCTCTGTCCCGAATAAGTAAGTACCTGATGTAAACTAGTAGGGTGTCAGTACACCACCATACTAGTGGGGGTATCTCGCCCATGTAATGCCCGGCTCGTGTGAGACATTTGGTTGGCTTATTGGATGTGAACAAAATGTTAGAACGTGACTTGGTTGGAAATCAATAGAATTAAGACTGATGTAGTCTTTCTTAGCTGGCTAGATGGAATGGGTGTTAGAACATGGCCGCTGGTGGAGCTACGTCTAGTAGGAATATGTGTAATTGAAACAAGAAGACCCTTTTATGCAAGTGAGTAGAACTGTCCTTCCTTCCTACTTCTTCGTGCTTAATAAAATGGAGTATTGAATTGAAATAATATAACCCTAATGTCCCATACCTTGAATGCTGAATAATTGTGATACTTTAGTTGCTAAATCAATTTAGATGCTTATGTTGGCTAATGTTGAGATGAATAAGACATGAACATTGAACTGCTGAACGAATAATGCTTAAACTACTAATGTGACTTGTTGCCCGAGGATGAATTAATAACATTGTCCCTTATGTTTAATGTTGCTGAAACAAATAAAACACTTGAATAATGAGATGCGGTATGATTGATACATAGGAAAAGAACTGGCTATGTTATCAACACAATGAACTGAATACGACTCTAGAATCATGTACACTCTGTATAATTGTTGCAAAGAAATGAGATGCTGCCTATTTTCTTATAAGCAATGAACTAATAATAATTGTTCCAATAAAATGAATAAAATATTGTTTGTTTCTCGTTGAAAGGAATCCTATGAGAAATGTTGTAATGAATCAAGGAATGAGGAATGATGAGGCTTGGGATTATGGAGATCACCAAGTAGAATGATGGAATGATTAGTTGTTGAACATGGCTCAGAATTGAGATGAGATATTGAATTGTTGGATTTGCTTACATTCAGTTATTTTACCATGCACTTATGTTTATCGAGTCGACATGCATTTGCATGGTCATGGACGTACTTGTGCACACGTCTGAGTAAGTTTCCTCGAATGGTACCTGGGGTACTGGGACTGATTCGACCCGAGAGAAAATATTGGTCGTGCTATGGTAGCACGATATATCGGCTAGGCTTACAACCTACCCTGGAATACTGCATCATAATACCGGTTGGAAAGTCCTTTATGGTGCAATTTCATCAAGAACCATGTAGTCAGGATACATGCTAACGAATATTTTATGCAGACAGAGTAAGTATATCATATTATCCTGTATTTTATGCAGGTGCGAGGGAGTCGACTATCGATAAGAAATCACTTAAATGTGATATGATTATTTACATGTTGAATTCAACTTGACTGCTTAATATGATAATATCAATAATGATAAGCTGTTGCCTTTTGTAAGAGTATTTCCATAACCTATTGAACGATAACACCAAGTATGCTAAATGATACCTTTTCATGATCATTAAACATCTTCAATGTATGTTAACTCATACGATGCTTAAAAGATGCCTCTACATGAACGCTGCTAAGAACATGTTTGCATACTTCACTATGATTATTGCCTATGAACTGCAAACTGATGCTAGGCCTCAACTAGAAAGATCACTCTAATAGATGCTTCCTAAAATTGACCACTTAGTGTCGGTTTAGGCGAGTGGGCTAATTTTTCTTGCCAGTACATAGATGATGTATTGAGCCACGTTATGGGCACATTTTTTAGGTGCTCATGCTTGGAAAGTTCTGTACACGAAGATTGGCTTGATCGGTCCTGCGGTATCGAAGATTTGTTAGACATGCAGAAGCTCTCCTTGCAAAAGATGATGTCTTCTGTTTATAAAGGGCATAATGTATGGAACATTATAATCAACTGTACCGGTGAGTTGTAAGCCAAGTCTGTATATCGTGTTGTAATCCAATGTATCAGAGTATCAAATGTAAGCTTTATGGCATTTGTTCAGTTGGCTATAAATGTAAAGTGAGATGTGTTGTAAACTTTGTATTCAATTACAAGTCTTGTACTCTACTTCAATTATCAATAAAGAGAATACATTTTTATATATCTCTGTGCAACTTTAGGTTATCTACTTATCTCTGCTGTTATAATTCAGTGATTTGTTTGTATTCGATGAGAAAGAATGTCCTCATTAACTTTAATTTGTCTGCTTCTGCCGCTGTGATGTGTTCATATTTGAAGATAATCAATAATGTACCATCTTTGCCTTGTATAAGTGTAATACCAGACGTGTACGACATCACACCCAAGCGAGGACGAATGATTTGACGTGAATCAAAGTGAGGACGAATAATTCTCCGAATTGGGGCATGACAGCCTACCCACACAAAACCAACAAGTTCATTTAGTGAGTGTATACTATCATTTTAGTTGTCTTTCTAATCTTGCCTTAGGATCGGTTGCATGGCATAACTACAGCCTATTTGTATAATAACATCATGATCGTGCCACCCTTGTGTCGCAACATAGTGATCATGCCATAAATCCCATTGGTGAGACAAAAATTGTGCTAATCAATCGTATCAACTTACCAATACTTACCTTTCGGCCTTCCCTGTTTCAAAATACAACTGACTCAATCATAAACTTATAAACTTTACGCCAACAACTCAAAACATGACCAACATCTTGTGCCAAAGCACGGATCTCAGCTATAGCCAAATCTTAGGCTCTATAATTGTGTTGCATAACGTGCATACCTCCCCTGACTTATTTGTGTCGTACATACACTTATTGACTCAAACTCATAACGTGCACGCGGATTGCCCCAAGCACACTAACTCATCTATATGAAAGGTTACTGGCATTGACTAGCCATCTTGGACATAGCTTGGTGAAAATGAGGTCGTTGTAGCACGGATATCTAATCCCGTCCAAGGCCAAGTATCACCAGTTGTGTACCCAGCTTGGCTATATCGTGTTTTCTCCTAGGCCGGATCGGTCCTGTGGCCGCAGGTTATTGTCCGAAAAAATATCGCCCTTATGCACAAGTTATCCTTGACCACACACCTACAAGAATATCTAGACTCAGGATAAATGCATGACCTAATTGATAGTACGACCCAAACCTTTGAAATCCATTCTCTTTAACCATACTTTTCATACTTTGTTGAAGACCCCCAATTGAGGGACCGTCTCGGCGACAAATGGTCCCGTGGCATAACTTTGCTTAGCTTAATACGTGTGGTCAAAAGACCGAGTGCCAACTTTGAAAACCATCATGGAAATGATATTTAGGCAACAAGTTAACAATTCCATGTTCTATGCACATTTGACACAATGGGATTATTCGTTTAGCTATGTTGATTCGTCTCTTTTATTACCAAGCCTACTCAGTACATATGAAAACTTCTACTATTAGTGTAAAGGCCATGCTGAGGCAAGTTCATCGAAGCTACCCACCTGAACGAGGAATTGCCTCAACCGAGTGGGACTTCGACCAAGCCGTTGCATAGTCAATTCCAAATGTCATTGCATTTTAATTCCTCTGGTTTAACTGAACGGGGCGGGGCGGGGCACTACAACAACTCCTATCCTTGTTTGGTTTATGGGTTGTAGTCCTACACTAGAGTAGTTTCTATTCTCTTTCGTCGCTTGTCGTCTTATCACACTCTTCAGTTATTCATGTTCAGTATTTTATTTCAGTTGTCTCTATTAATTTCTCGAGATGTGTGCATTGGTATTGCACAAGTCTCGACCCATATTTATTTATTTGTCTTTTTATCTATTGTTGATTATTATGATTTTTGTCATTTACCTTGGGCTACTTTGTGGTACTTGTTGCTTGGGGTTCTGACCCTGCTAGTTTTATTTGTCCAAATTTACCAAAAAAGTCTGAGGATCTTCCATACCTTCAGTCGAATGACCCGCACTCGTAGATCCGCGGTCGTAGCTCACGAGTGAGTTTTTTTTCCATTACAACTCGTAGTTGATATTATTCATTTGTGGCTTTAGCTAGGACATGTGTTAGCCCTATTTTTTGAGACTTTTACCTTCGGTCAGCATCATGTATACATTAGACCATGGCTAGTATAACAATCATGTATATTTATACTCTGTTAGTATAGCATTTTGTATCTACTAGCTAAATAATCATATATGATATAATATCTTAGGAGGCCTCTTTATTTTCATATATAATTTACTCTTGTGACTTGTTGTTGTTGGATTGAGATGCTAGGATTGTCGACCTTAGGACTAACGTCATTTACTTGTTAGTGTCCACCTACTTGTCTCCTAGACATCCGTGATCGTAATACGACATTTTTATACCTTGTATGGCATAGCTGGCCATGTCTGCCCTCATATTTCCCAAGTATTCTAGGAGCGGGTGTGATAAGATTTTTATGGTGGACCATACACGTATGTTTTTCAGACTTAGTGGATATATCGAGTTAAAAATCTTAATATTTTATTTATTGTCAGTTGCTCTCCTCTTGCCTATCGCTCCGACCTGTTTTCTTTAAACTATGAACATGCTTAATATTTGTAATCTATCTCTGTCCATTATTGATATCTTGCATCCCTATCCTTCAGGAATGTCCCGCCATCATCTATTGCTCTGTCACCTCTAGTAGTTCAGGTTATAGGTCAGTATCGGACCCCACCATTGAGCCATAAGCCAGATAGCAACCCATTCTCATCTGTTGGCAGTATTGTTTGTTTCCATTCAGTCATGTCTACCAATTCTTCTATCTCAGCTAGCTAATCCAACTCAGTCAGTTCAGCCAGCTGAACTAGCACAAGCAGTTCAGTAAGATCAACCATCCCAGCCAGCTCTATCAGCTACCCTAGTCCAGTTAGAACATTTAGGCCCATAATGTAAAACCCCGTAAATTTTCCTATGATTTTTTTTAAAAAATATTTTGGTATTGATTTTACTTTTCGGTATTTGTACTTCAAGTACGAATACGTATATACGAGTATATATTTTGTTTTCATATAAAGTTTTACTACGGGTTTTCTCCATATAGAAAATAAGTGTACTTTTTTAAAAATAGTATAAGGTAAATATTTTCACTTGCATAAAGTTATAAAATGCTTCGCGTCATGCTTTGACAGACTCTATTTATTTATTATAAAAAGGCTATTTTATTTTATTTTATTGATTTAGAAAATAATATTTTATGTAAATATTCTATTTGCATGCGAGGTACATAAAATTAAATTCATGTATACTTTGATTTTTGAAAATTATTTATAATTGTTTTATTTATTTATAAAAGGTTTTTTTAAATATTTAAATATTTATTGTGTTTTTCAAATATTTAAAATGCTTCGCCCCCGGCGAACGGCCTCCCTGCGCACGCACACTCCCTCCGCCACTCCTTCCGGTGAGCTTCGAACCCCATTCTCCATTCCTCTCTCCGACTCTCCCACTCCTCTCCCTTCTCGCTCCCTCTGTCTCTCTCCCTCACTCTTCTGCTCACCACCCTATTTTTCCACACTCTCTTCTTTCTTTTAGCTCTCGAAACCCTCTCTAAATTCTCTCCCCCATTGTTTCCTTCCTTTTTTTTATAAAATCCAAAGAGCAAAGAGTAGCAGATGTTCTACTATATGTTTATCTAGGTTTATTATTATTACTTTATTATGAGTACTACTGTTATTATTATATGTATTTAAAAATTATGTATACACTATAATATCTATTGTATAGATTATCGGTACCTATATTGTTATAAATATTATTATTATTATTATTTTTATTGTTAGTATTCTGTTCTTATAAACAGATAGTTAACATTTATTTTCAAAACTATGTTTGACAACCCCGTAGCGCTAATTATTTTCCTAGTTTTTTATTAAAATATTTTGACTAATGAAAAGTAGTTTTCTACAAAAATCTATAATTTTTATGAACTTACAGTTAGCCTAAAAATGATTTTCGATTCTTGACGTATTTATCTAGACATATATTTTTCCAAATTACATATATAAAGTATTTTCAAGCATTTACGTAAAATTATTATAAAAATATTTTCTAAAATTATTATATGTATCTATTTCTAGAAATTTACTTCGATTATCACCATTGATCACGAATGATCATGCATTTCTATTTCTTGTGAATTCAGACCCTTATACATGGACCCTGACTATTAGACAAATTTGAACTTGTCGGATTATCGCACCACACCAGGTGTCACACCAGGCAAGATATGTTTCCATATTTACTACTTATATTTAGTATGCATCTTTTTAGTTTAGTTATTGCATATTGCTACCTGTTTATTTCCATTTCATCCATTAACATCCTTGTTACAGTTCATGATTACTTACTTACTTTTCGTTATACATGATGCAAGTCATATTTTCTTTTCTGTATTTAAATTTTGCATATAGACCTAGAGTTAAGCGACCACTGTTTGTTAGTGTATTATCATAAACTTTGTCACGACTGTACCACAAGATATGTGTGAGTTATGAATAGAATATAAATATATTTGATCACCCGTATACATGCGCTAGGTCTAACTGCTAATAGAGGTATGATAGGAGACTTAGAAGTTAGTAGAGGTACATGATCGTAGATACCATTTAATAGGTATATAGGGTGGGGATAACAGTTCCTTGACATATGGACCACCTTTGTACTTTCTGTATTAAACCTGTGAGCTTTGCCAAAGATGCAGGACATTGATGCCCTCTGGCATTCGCTGAGCGTTATGGACGAACCCACTATATTGATGCCCTCTAACGTTCACAGGAGCGTTATGGACGTAGGAAACTGGTACCCAAAGGAAAGGGACGATGCCAATCTCATATAGCCAGAGTGCCCATGCGTAGAAGATTTGTTCTTAACTACATGATCACAGTAGAATGGTTAGGTGACCTTAGTTATGTCATGTCACACTCCGTTCTAGTCATAGCATGGGACAGTATCATATTACAAAATAGTATGCTATCCCTTGTCCTTGTTTGGTTGTAGGAGTAGTCTACTATTTTGATGATGTGATATTGGCCATGTTATGGTTGGAACACTTCACTTTTTATTATGACTTATGACATATTTTAGATTCAGTTTGTATGACATGTTCTTCTTGTATCTTGTTACGTCCCTCTGAAGACCTGGTGATATCTCTAGGTGTATGTTTGTGACTTTCCATAAGTTTTCTAGCCAAGGCTGTGATCTTCTCTATTCAATTAAAGATGATTGCTCTTGGATCATCTTTTCTACCTTTTACAAATTCTTTCCTTGTATTTTACTTCCCATTTAAAATGGTTTGTAGTGGATTTGACTCCGTCCAACGACTTGTAAGATATAATTCATAGTTGATTTATGAGATCATTATTCTTTATTTTGTTGATGAGAATAGTTGTCATGGTTTTACTATATTTTACAGCTTACGTGTTTTTATTATACGGCTGGCATGTCTACGTATTAGTCCTACGTATTTTGGGATTGGTGCTTTATATGTTTTTGTGGTGGCCCATGCAGGTCAAGTTTATCGTTTCAGTTACGTTACTATATCGAACGGGCCTGCATATAGGATTAGAGTCTAGGATCTCATCCACATACTTGATCTCCTTTCATGATTCCAAATTTTGAACTTACGTTAGCCTTCCTTGATTTGCATCCTGCTTGAACTCTTTCTACTGTTATCCTTACTTTCGTGCTCGATAGCATTTAGGAAGGTGACTACACTTGTATTTGCTCATAGATCAATTGCATAGCTAGAAGGATTACATTGACAATCAGTAGGCATTAAAAGACCTATTTGAGTTATAAAGGCGTTCATACTTCAAGGGTCAAGGCATTCTATTTTTTCTATAGGTACGATCTTGTGTAAATGATTAGTAAATTCTAGGTTGGGTAGTAGCAATATTACCAACTTCGAAAGATATATATAATTTTAATAGTCCCGTCGCCAGCCACATATTTCATATATTGATGGAGGGTAGAGGTACGATTATGTGCTCATGAATCCATGGTCGACCCAGCAGCATATTATAATTTACGTCTGTATCAATGACATAATAAGTCACATCCGATTGGAGGTCCCTATCTGGCACTTCAGACGGATCTTAGGGCTCGCTTTTTCCAACATTGAAACCGCCAATTGTAGTGTTTGACACGGTCAGCCGATGCATCGAAATCCCCAAGGTTGGAGTAAACTCTGGAGGATTATTCTGAGGGAGGAGCCATGGTTGATGTGGATGCGATCGAACTTGATGGCACCAATATACCATGTATAGTACAGGGGTCTATTGTGTCGATTATTCTTCAGCAACATGTCCTTCTGGGTGAACGTGATGTTTGGAATCACCTTGACCACACTGTGGCATTGTGGGCAAGCGACAGGATTCTCTCTGGGCTGTTGTTCCAGGCTGACGAAGGAATCATCGTTGACCAATGCCTCGCTAAGGGCGTCCTAAGTCTCTTTGAAGAGGCGGAGGAGCTCGACGAGCGAGAGCCTTGCCGAAGTATTTGTGAGTTGTGCCAATATGTCAAAGTTATAGGGCTTGATCGGTCCCACCGTTGAGTCTTTTCTCAGTGCTTTGTCAAAGCGAACCTACTTTTGCATTTACTTATCTGTTGCAGGAGTTTGAGAAGGACCTGCTTCTAATGTGTCAGGTGCGGTAGCGGCAACATGCAGAGGTACCTCTTCTTCTAGAACCTGGTTATCCTTTCGCTGGTGAGGCGAGAGAGTGGTAACCAGAGCATTGTTGGTCGATGTAGAAACCATACAACACGACTTAGTTTTTTTTCCCTTGATAAAGCGTGCTGCAGGCAACATCATGTCTAGGCAAGATCATGATGGACCCACATAACTTCGCCTCGCAATGTTGTAAACGGGATGAGGCCCTGAGCATTATCATGGGCCGGTGGAAGGTTGACCACCTCCATTGTCGCCCTGGAGATGGGGACGACACCATCTCGAGTCTCTATCTTCGAGAAGCTTCCGAACTGGAGGGTCACCATGTTGGCGGTGACTATCTTGTCCTCATAGTCGAGTGAGATGACTTTGGCATCAATAAGCCGCTGAATCTGCTTCTTTATTATGTAGCAGTCGCGTGTTGAATGGTGAATATACTAATGATAATAACAGTACTTTGGATTGTCCTCATTTCCCACTTCGTCAGGAAGCTTGGGAGGCGGAAGTTGAAGCTTATCACCTTTAATCATCATGTTAAAGAGCTCTAGTACATCTTCATCATTGAAGGAGTAGTTTTCCTTTGGTTTTAGTGCTTATGTCAGCTTATGGTTCATTGACGCTGATCTTTTGGAGATGTTGATAGTCAGGGCTTGCTTCTCCTTTTCGTCCTTGTGGGTAGGGTTGTTGTTGGACAAGCATTTTCCTTTGTCCTGTAGTGAAGGAAAACTCAGTCCCAGGGACTATACATCCCAAGGTTTTCTTTTAGCTATATCTGTACTGGTAATTAAAGCTGTCCATTCTGTGCATGAGGTACTATGCCACAATTTGATTGCGAAGAGAATGTTCTTGCGACATGAATCCATAAGCATGGGCTCGGGTACCCAAGTGGTAGCCTCATGACCGCTTGGCAAAAGTTCTCAATGTAAGCGCGTATAAGCTCTTTTGCCATCTGGATAATGTACATGAGAGTAGACATCGTCATATCCATTCCTCCTTACTAGAATCGAGCGAGGAAGAGATGTTTCAAATCATCGAACAACGAGATATAATTGTCAGGGAGTTCGTAGGCTACCCCCTGTAATGCCCTAATGAATATATTCGTAAGTAGAGTGTCGTCCTTTGGCAGGTGCCCCGTTACTAAGGTGAAGTACCTCAAGTATCAACGAGGAGACTCCTTCGCATCGAAGGTTGCTAGCGTCTATGGCTTACATTTTGGAGGATATATAACATTGCCTACTCAAGGGAATATGGTTGTCGGGATCCCCATCTTTTGGAATAATTCTTTTTTCGGGCATCAAAGCGAGCATTCAACTCCTTGAGAGCCTACTGCATGTCATTTTACATTGTGGGTCCAGTCATTGACGGACTAGACGATTGTGACAGTACTTGGTTTATGACAGAAGATGGCACATGAGGAGGTGCATTGGACTCCCCATTCGTTCCAGGGTCTCAATTTGCTGGAGTAGAAGTGTTAGATGTCAATTTATCTTTGATCTCCAGGACCACAAAATTCTAGGCTTACATGGTCTCGTTTAACGTATTTAGGCCCGTCTCAAGGGCTTCTATACATTGTTGATGGTTGGATCCCTCGCTGCTTCCTGTTTTGTCTCCTTCGGCCATATAGACGAACATCAAGTGAGAGGAAATAGAGGGCACCGTGGATCTTCTGCTCTCTGGCTCAGACCCATGAGTTTCACCTTCCTGAGGGTAGATGGGTAGGTTGCAACCGTCTATGACTCGAAGCAGTTGCTAACCCTAGCTTGTTGATAGATTGCACTTTCGAAGAATCTGTATTAGTCCCGTACACATCTTCGCCCAGTTGGAACGAAGGGTTGTTATGGAATGTCAGGTTTGGCTACGCCCAGCCTGTGTTGTCGTTAAAGTAACAGTCCCTTGTGACAATAGTTTGGTCTTGGCACGAGTGTGTTGGAACACACCCGTTTTGGGAACTACCAGTTTGCTGCCTCTAGGTCAGCCTTTGGATTTGTTAGCCGAGACGGGCGGATTATTGGAGAGCTTCTTGAGGGATGTCGATCCCCGTACGAAAAATCATGAAGCACAAGGGGTTCATCTTCTTCTGCATTCGACAATCTTTTGTCGAGTATTTGGTGTGCAGGTACCGCTGGTTGTAGTCGTTAGAAAACGGACTGCCTCTTTTGTGGTTATGCTGCTGTTTGGTAGCAACAACAGTGGATGGTGATATTGGCACAGGTATGCCTTGAGACAGGCGTGTTGTGCATAATATAGTCTTCTCTTGTCTTACATTTGTGAGAGATCATATTGCGCAGGTCAGAAGTTTCCACATCTATACTCATTTCGTGCGCGCAGGTACACCGCGCGAATGAGAGAAGATAAGAAAATAGCTTTCCTCTACCCAGTTCCAGCACGTGAGGTACGCTTAGGTCTGTTAGCCCAATGATTATATCATGTTTTTGAATATGGCTAATCAATTAAGTTTAACATAATAACATCACTAATATTCATGTAATCACTATCATGTTGCTACTTAAACTTAGCATTGTCTTATGTTAGCATTGTCCTAATGTTCTATATCATATTGCTATGCTTGTATCATATTATTCTGTTTGTCTAACATGTTCTTATAGACATGCAGTAAGCATGATCAAGCTTTGTCAAACCAGGACATATGCAATAGAGAATTATTGATGGACCAAAGACGGTATTGGCGAAGCCCCCGAAAGGTATTCAGATTTTCAGATCTGTTTATCTTTGGATGACCGCCGTCAAGTAAAAAAAGGCGTCTTCAAGTCTGCTCAAATATTTGAAGAAAGACGTCATCAAAGGGCTCTTGGTTTTCCTATTCTATCAATGTATTTTTCATATTTATTGAGTCTAGGAATACGATGTACACTGCATCGTACTGGCAAATAGGCTACCCAAGAAACGTTTTCAAAATACCCTTTCATTTTGAAAACAAGCCCACTTACAAAAGCCCAAATTACTTCCTAACTGCTTGACTTTCAAAAAGCCCAAAAACTAATTTGCAAAAACCCTGACAGAACTCCAACAGAACTCCAGGAGAATTCGGCCAGAGTTCGGCCCGAATTCGGCCAGAGTTCGGCCAGAGTTCGGTTAGTGAACGTTGCTTTTTGAACTTGGTCTCCCTGCAATTACGGATCCCACCGAGATTTTCTCATAGAGTTCTGCCCGAATTCTGCCCAAATTCTGTCAGAATTTTGCCTTTGGAAAAAATATAAATAGAGAAGGATTTCGATCTTTTCAACTCACTCATTCACTTTCATATCTCTTCTCTATAAGCCTACTACTTCTTCCAAAGTATTCTGAGCTATTCATTTTCAAATCCCAAGCCGGTTACAATCCTCTAGTCGATTTGCCAGTGCGGTACGGTCTAGAAGTTTCAGAGTAGTTGTAATCGGAGGCTTGATTGAAGTTACACACTTCACAATTGAAGTTGGTCGAGTACTTCAGATCAAAGCTCGCATTGTAGAAGTTGCAAGATCTTCGGATGAAAACTTGTGGTAATTTCCATAGTGGATTCAACTGGAAGCTAGAGTTCTTCCGACTGGACTAGTCCTCACAAGAGGAAAACAAGTATACATCTTTGTGTTTGCGTTTGCTCTCTACTCTCTACTTTTCATTTACATATATGTGATATATTATCTGTGATCTTGTTACTAACATTTTTAAATAGTTAATTTCCGCTGCCTACTCTATTCACCCCCCCTCTAGAGTATTGCACTTTACAACCTGTTCCTACAATCGGTCCTACAATTGGTATCAGAGCAGGTGCTCCTTCTAGAAATATTATTGCAGGTGCTCCTTATAGAGGTATTATTGCTTATACCAATTGCTCCTTCAATTGGTATCCTAGCAAGGACTTTATTATTTGGCTTAACATCCTTGGAGCAGATCCTCATTATCATAGCGGGTTATACAGGTAAAGCAAGGTAATATTGTTATTATATAACTGCTGTTACATAGATCACTGTATCACATATAGCAAGTATGTACTTCACAACTGAAGAGCAATCCTCAAATAGACTCCCACTATTTGATGGAACAAACTATAGCTATTGGAAGACACAGATGAGCTTCTACTTGAAGTCTCTAGATTTTGACTTATGGTCAATTGTTGTCACCGGCTACAAAAAGCCTACTATCACTTCTATTCTTACATCCTCTATAATCAATAAGCCTTATTATAGTTATACGGATGAAGAGAAGAAGTTAGCTAGCCTTGATGCAAAAGCTATGCATATGTTTTATTGTGCTGTACACAAATGTATTCAATCTTATTTTACTTGCACAACATCTCATAAAATTTAGAAAGTTCTTGAAGCTACTTATGAGTGCAGGTATGAAAGCAAAGCTAGCAACTCCAGAGAGAAGGATAGTCTTCATAATGATGCAAATATGTACATGACAAAATTGGGATTTAAGGTACAACATAATCTCTTATACGAAGAAGAGCTTGTATGTGACAATTACAAGAAGATAGACCACATCCAAGAAGATTGTACTACTACAAGAAAGGACAGTTACTACGAACAATCAAATGAAGGAAGATCATCGGGCATATGGTGTGAAAGCGAAGTAAGCGATTCTGAAGAAAAAAGAACAAGAAGATGAAGAAGAAGAAGAGAGACCTCATCAAGCTGCAAATTTATGCACAATGGCATTATCTAACGAGGTACAAAATAATTCTTTTTCTAAAGAGAGTGAATTTTCTTATGATAATTTATCTGATGCTTTCAGTGATCTGTTAGAAGAACACAAGAAAGTATTAGATAAATATAAGCAAGCTAGAAAGGATATTCTATCCTATAAGCGTGAGATTAAAAAGCTTACTTGCTTATTAAATGATGCTAGAAATAGTTCTCATTCTGATAATTCTACTGAGATTTCCACACCGAAGTTTAGATTGCATGAGGCACTTGATTGCATTGACAAAGGCACTCAAGAAAATGCTAAACTTAAGGAGGAATTAGAATCGGAAAAGAAGAAGTATTCTATTGCTTCATGTAGAATTGATGCTCTTTCTGCTAAGTATGATAAGATCTGTGCTAACTCTAAAAAGTTAGAGATTAGACTGGAAAAGCAGGTGGTACAACCTATGACTCAGTCTAACACAAGACACTTAGCACATCACAAAGTCACACACGTTAGATCTTTTACTAAGGAAGCAAGCAAAGCTAAAGCTTCACACAACCATGCTTTCTATTACAAGTATCCACGCACATCAATCACACTACTGCACGTTCTCATACTGCTGCACATAGTACTAATGTTAATTCTTTCTGTCATTATTGTGGTATGAATGGACATATTTCTAGTCATTGTCAGATTAGAAAGCTAGTTGATATAAACTTGTGCAAATGGGTTCCCAAAGCTAACAAATGTGGATCCAAGTATTGGATACCAAAGTCTTCACCTAATATTGCATGTGAAGCTTCTCATATCAAATAGAACCATGGAACATGTTGGTGATTGCAAAGCTACAAAGGTCATCTTCCATGCAATTGCACCAACATAAGCGTGGTCACTAGAACCACTTCGGTAACATGCTTACTAAATAGTTTTTAATATTTAGCATGTTCTTATTGATTTCTTTCTATTAGATCTCATTGATGTCTTTTAAATTGTTTATTGTTTGATGAGATATAATCCTAGCATGACTAGCTGTTTAGCTTAAATGTTTAGTTCACACTATATAGTATTTTATTAGTGTGACACATTTGTCAATGTATGCTATTTATTATTCTTGACGCATGCATAAGAGCTTAACTTTGTTTTGGTGAATATATTTTGACTCTTCGTCTTTAATATTTTTTTAATGGTCACTTCTTACCGATTTGTCTTTAACATGTCATATTTACTTTGATTGGTATTTTGTGAGTATGTATGTTTAGCACAAGTCTCCTATTTACTTGAAAAGTATATACATATATTTTATTTTAACCTTGTGCATGCATAATATATTCACTATTGATTCTCAAATTTTATTTTGATTAACTTCTTATGAATCAATTACTGATAAAGTTTATTTAAGCATGTTTTTGATCTTGTGATATTTTTTATGCTTATTAAGGATACATAAATAATTATTTTTATTTATATATTGCTCATGTTTCTTATATTGTATAAATATCTTTATGGGTATATATGAGTTAAGTTCAAGGTCTATATTATATATTTTGAAAAGTAGTTTCAAACTTGTGCTTATCTCATACTTCAGCTATTGATTACTTTGAACATTTTTTTTATGTTCTTATATTTATTAGTTTCTTCCTCAAAGCCTCTTTTAGTGATGTTTTTATTTTCTTAGCTTTTTGGTTGACATTTTGGATACATGATATTTTTAAATATCTTGATAAACCATTATTTGGGTATTTACTTTTAGGGTTTCTGGATTTCGACGATGTTCGATGATACTGCATATATTCCTTTGAATAAGTTCTTAAGAGTAGAGAAATCATTTTGGGAACAAGTCGAAAGGGTCCTTCTGTCATACAGGTGTAAATAGCCTGAAGCGACACGGTGCACTAGTCTTCGGACTACCGCTAGCTGGGAACCGGCCCCTACAGCTAACCCGAAGTGATCAATACTTTATAGACTTAAGATTTATTAAGGTGTAATTGCAACTATTATCTAGTTCTGGATCCATGGTACTGAACCCAGTCCCCTAGATTCAAGAATACATTAACGTATCTAGGTCGTACATTTTAATTTACAAATGTTTTATATTTTATTGTTACCCAATGATTTTGTAGCACATATGGATAAATGTAATTCATACATCTTATACCGTATGCTACATTGTTCTAAGTTTTTTTTAAAGTCCATAGAATAATTTATTTCATATTGCACTAATTCTTTTTAAATCCTCGGTTATTAAAGAAGAGATTTATTTTGGGTACAAGCCTACAAAAGGTCTGTCTGTCACCACGACTACGGTCGAAGCGAAGCGGTACTTAAGTGTTCCCCGGTGAACCTCCGTTAGCTGGGACAGTACCTCTACAGCTAACCCAAGATTGATCAACGCTTTATAAACTAAAGATTTATTGAGATCTAGTTGCAATTATTATTTGATGGATTTTAGTTTTAAGATTCGATGGATAATATTCTCTCCTTATATTTTCACAAAAGGTAGCATACGTTGATCTATCTTGTCGATTGTGAGATTCTATAGCATAGATCAATTTATGTCATCTTTTGACTTATACGATTATTCATCATGCTAATTTGAAATATCTTTTTATTTTTAAATGTTCATTTAATGGATATTTCTTCTTTTGTCTAAAGATGATTATTTTTCGTATTCGTGTCTACTCATTGAATATTATGGTATTGTGATTTCATCTTTAGCTTGTGTAATAATAGTAATTTTTATGTTTTTGAGCTTTATATTATTATCTTCTTATTCAAGTTACTTACTGTCTACAACAGTAACTCTTTGTAGGGGAGAAGTCATGCATATTGAATATCTCTCTCTCAAAGCGTTTCTTTTCTTTAAACCTTACGGTTGTCAGGTAGACACCGTGCTAAGGCTTTAAAAGGAAAGAAATGAACTTTGATAAGAAGACCTAATATTTTTGAATTAGTTTTCTACTTTCGAAAATATGTCTCTAAATTTTTTAAAATTTTATCTATACTATTATTTTTGGATATAGCCATGTAAAGGTGGAACAGTTAATTGTTTCAAATCAATTATCCCCTTGACATGCCATATATCTAGAATACACTTTTCTTGGACATTTATCAGGTTATGTTTATTTGTTCAAGTGGATTTATGATTTATGGTCTTTTATTGTTTCTGTGATTCGAATTGCCATCTTTCAGTCTAAGGACTAAATGGACGCACTCGAACATTTATTAAGACAGTTTTTCGTAATAAATTCTACATTTTTGAAAAGTCTTTTTGATTTCTTTTTGATTTATTGAATCTGTCCGGTACTCAAATTTTATTATTAAAGACAGTTTTCAAAATCTTTTTATATTCTTTTATATATATATTGGAGATATATTTGTTTGTTCATCTTTAAGCATTTATTGGATTTCTTTTCTTGCCTAAAGATGATATTTGTTTTGAGTTTGGAATTTTATATGCATTTGATCAAAGGAAAGAAAAGATGCATATCTTGGATATCCCTTAGATCTTGTGATTATTTCTTTTATCTATTTTATGCATATAAATTATTTTGAACTATGTACGCATATTTTAAGGGAGAGCAAATTAATTGTTTCAATTATTTTATGTCCTTAATATGTGGTATAACTAGTTCATCATGGACATATATTCTTTTACTTAAAATAGCTTGTTGAGTTGTTCATGATTTTTGGATTTGTATTAGATGAGAGAATATATGATTTTAATATTTTTTTAATTCTCTCATTTTTTGTTTCTAAAAGTTATCTTGCCAAATATATATTTAATTATCCTTATTTGATTGAGTTTAAAATTACTTTCAACATTTTTTATTGAGATTTTATCTCAAAGTTCATGATTATCTATATTTAGACTGATCATACTTTGCGGGGGAGCATTCAAGTCGACTGAATTTCTCCTTCTCAAGTATTTTGTCTTCATTACCTTCATGTTTATCTGATGGATATATATCATGCTAAGGTAATAGAATTCAAATGCATGAACTTTAGTATAGATTTTGTGTAGATTCTAGTATACGTATTTTTGATTTCTTTTTAAATGATTATATTATTTATGGAATTGATTCACTAATTTGTATGGGCAAATTATGAATCATATTTTTTTGTAATCATTGCTAAAAGTCTCATTATATTTTTGTTTTTTAATATATACTAGATCTGCGAATTTCTATTCGTCATGATTTATTTATGACCAATGATTGATTCCTACTATATTGATAGATTTTTTTGTCAAATGGCATTCAAAATATTTCATTTTTGGATTTCTAGTTGGTAAACTATGTATTTCTTAATTTCAGTGTTCTTTGTTAAAGTTCAACCAACTATGTTGTGTTTTGACAAGTTTTTATTCTTTAGTTATGCATTTTTATTTTCTGAACTTGTCGTTACACTGTTCTCCTAATCCTTGATCATGATTATTTTTTTTCCTCCTTTACTTATGCTTGAGTTCATTTTTAGCTCTTATTACGGGGGAGCTTATTTTTGATCATGTCAAAGGGGGAGAAATAAGTTTAAGTGGGGAGAAATAAGTTTAAGAGCATACAATATTCTAGTATTATGTGTTTATTAGTGATACATGCATCTATTGTATATATATTAAACTTAAAGGATTTGCCATAATCAAAAAGGGGGAGATTGTTAGCCCAATGATTATATCATATTTTGAATATGGCTAATCAATTAAGTTTAACATAATAACATCACTAATATTCATGTAATCACTATCATGTTGCTACTTAAACTTAGCATTGTCTTATGTTAGCATTGTCCTAATGTTCTATATCATATTGCTATGCTTGTATCATTATTCTGTTTGTCTAACATGTTCTTATAGACATGCAGTAAGCATGATCAAGCTTTGTCAAACCAGGACATATGCAATAGAGAATTATTGATGGGCCAAAGACGGTGTTGGCGAAGCCCCCGAAAGGTATTCAGATTTCCAGATCTGTTTATCTTTGGACGACTGCCGTCAAGTAAAAAAAGGCGTCTTCAAGTCTGCTCAAATATTTGAAGAAAGACGTCATCAAAGGGCTCTTGGTTTTCCTATTCTATCAATGTATTTTTCATATTTATTGAGTCTAGGAATACGATGTACACTGCATCGTACTGGCAAATAGGCTACCCAAGAAACATTTTCAAAATACCCTTTCATTTTGAAAACAAGCCCACTTACAAAAGCCCAAATTACTTCCTAACTGCTTGACTTTTCAAAAAGCCCAAAAACTAATTTGCAAAAACCCTGACAGAACTCTAACAGAACTCCAGGAGAATTCGGCCAGAGTTCGGCCCGAATTCGGCCAGAGTTCGGCCAGAGTTCGGTTAGTGAACGTTGCTTTTTGAACTTGGTCTCCCTGCAGTTACGGATCCCACCGAGATTTTTTCATAGAGTTCTGCCCGAATTCTGCCCGAATTCTGTCAGAATTCTGCCTTTGGAAAAACTATAAATAGAGAAGGATTTCGATCATTTCAACTCACTCATTCACTTTCATATCTCTTCTCTATAAGCCTACTACTTCTTCCAAAGTATTCTGAGCTATTCATTTTCAAATCCCAAGCCAGTTACAATCCTCTAGTCGATTTGCCAGTGCGGTACGGTCTAGAAGTTTCAGAGTGGTTGTAATCGGAGGCTTGATTGAAGTTACACACTTCACAATTGAAGTTGGTCGAGTACTTCGGATCAAAGCTCGCGTTGTAGAAGTTGCAAGATCTTCGGATGAAAACTTGTGGTGATTTTCTATAGTGGATTCAACTGGAAGCTAGAGTTCTTCCGACTGGACTAGTCCTCACAAGAGAGAAACCAGTATACATCTTTGTGTTTGCGTTTGCTCTCTACTCTCTACTTTTTATTTACATATATGTGATATATTATCTGTGATCTTGTTACTAACATTTTTAAATAGTTAATTTCCGCTGCCTACTCTATTCACCCCCCCTCTAGAGTATTGCGCTTTACAACCTGTTCCTACAATCGGTCCTACAAGGTCATGGTCAGAGAGTTGCTCATGAGGCAAACTCACTTCCTGCTTACAATAATGCTGCTCGCTTGAGTCTATCCCTACGGTAGGCGCCCTCTGGCTTCAATAATGTACTTGTTCGCTAAATTGACAAAGGGGTATTACTGGTCGAGGCATTGAAGCACTCGAACCAAATTTGTACAGTTTTCTGTTGGTTGCATGCGTGTCAACGCATGCCTTCGATCAGCTATTGGCATAGTATATTGGTCGCTCAAGGAACGTGCAGCCTTAGACTTCTTCCTACTACCCCTGGGAGGTGCATAGTATTCAGAGTCCAACATGGTGGTTGGCGTAGCACGTTGGTTGCGCAAGGTGCGTGTTGCCTTAGATTTATTTGTGCTATCCTTAGAAGGTGTATAACATTTTGGATCCAACATGAGTGTTGGCGTAGCACATTCATCGCGCCAGGCGCATGCTGCCTTGGATTTCTTCGTACTACCCCTAAAAGGTGCATAGCATCCAGAATCCAACATAGTCCCACCCGGGGGTAGATAATTCTATCAAAAATATAAACTCCAGCCTATGCAGCCATCTTTATGCATGGGTGGGAGCCTGCACTTTTGTTCCTGCATTGTGCTTTTATTTGGCGTGCAGCAAAGGAGGGACGGGCTTCGCTGCGTCTCTCATCAACTAGAGTTGACTGAGACAGCACAGCAGTAGCGGGTGAAGGTCTCTTCGATGCTTCGCTATTCAGGGGGGTTTAGAGTGCATCTCCTTTGTCTTGTCGCTCGTTGTAGCAGCCTTGGGCACCCAAGTGTGTCGAGTCTCCTTCGGCTTTACAAGCTGCTTCGACGGACCGAGCCATCTTTAGAATGGAGATCTTTGAATGTTTGCTGATCGAAGCACAAAACCAGTATCTTTTATGAAGATCCCAGCTAGTTGTCATCAGATTGCGTCACTACCTTCTCGTCGAAGGAGAATGAAGTCTCCAGCAGTGTCTCCATTTTGTTTGCCTTGAACAAAATTTATACGAACTTTTTGTATACAAACGAGAAAAGAGTACAGAAAGATTACTAAATAGGAGATCTAAGTACAAAAAGTTTCTAGGAAAATATGGTGGAGGAGATCGAGCACTGCAGCAGCCCTTTTACTCCATTGACGATATGACGGTGAAACGAACTTGGTCTGACTTTCTGATGCCTGTGAGTGATAATTTGGGTTGCCAATTAAGAAGACGTCGAGTCCTGCCAAATGAAGAAAGACTTCTTCTATTTATAGGCTGCATATATACGATGTGTGAAAGGGTGTTTGGCGTGCAGGAGCGCTGCACGCACGAGATTTTAGGAGAATATTGTAACCGCTCCGTGAGGGCTGCTGCTGAGCTGACACGTGGCCGCTTTTGGGATTCCCTTATTGCTGAGGTCTTAGGAGGTTGGCACCACTCGTCATTAGTGACACGTGGCATGTACCCACAGTTTTGGAGATACCGTTTGGTTGAAACCGGGTAGATTTCTCCCCCATCGAAAGAATGACAGTTTAAACAAACTGAATTTTGAGCATATCCCGGGCGGTGGTTTGAACAAACCGGATATGATTGTATCTGAAGAGATACGATTGTTTAAACACACTAAAATCTGATTGTATCTGTGGAGACCAATTGCTCGAACAAACTAAATGTGAAGAGATATGGTTTCCATCCTGACTACGTGGCATGATGCCAGGTTATGAGGGAGCTGTGCTCTATGCGAGCAGCACTTCCTAAGACGTCAATGTCACTGCACTTTCGGGCGATGGATGACCGCTCCGTAGGAGTCAAAGTTTCTGTGATGCACTTCTAGGAAACCATGAAGGAGCTACGCTTCTGGGAGTCTAGCGACCGCTTCGGAGGAATCGAAGTCACTGTGCTGCGCTTTTGGGGAACCATGAAGGAGCTGCGCTTCTGTGGAGTCTAGCGACCGCTTCGGAGGAATGGAAGTCACCGTGTGAACCATGAAGGAGCTGCGCTTCTGGGTAGCTCTAAGAGATCAACGAAGGAGCCGCGAAGGGGCTGCACTTCTGGGAAGCTCTGAGAGATCAATGAAGGAGCCGTGAAGGGGCTACGCTATTGGGAGCTCTGAAGACTACTTTCAGAGGAGTCGAAGTCACTACGCTTTTAGGGAGACTACTGACTTCCCTTTAAAAAATCACTTTAATTACTGAGTCAGAAAGTCTCCTTAATTGCCGAGTCAGTAAGTCTCCTTAATTGCTGCCGCTTTGGGGGCGCAAGAAGTGGTGACTAAGAGTTTGGTCAAATGAATTCATTAAAAGAGATTCATTGTGTTGAATTCTAGGTTCATCCTATTAATTTGGGTCCTTTGACCGACTGCCATGTGGTGTGTGGGTCGGACCACACAGCCTATATAAAGAGGAGCTTTTGGGGAAGTCTTTGCTCATAGTTTTTTTTGATATCCCTCTATCATGCTCGACCCCGATTAGCTTCGAACGACGATAGGCCTTGCGTAAGTCAACTTTTGGTTGTAGATCTCTTTGTTTAAAGAAGTTGTAGTCTTGGTGAAGGATAACTTTCGAGTTTTGATATGCACTTGAGCGTTTGGTATAAGGGATTTGAACCAGAACTACATCTTGGAGGTCTTCAAGGCTCAAGATACTGGATTTGGGTCGACAGCTGGCCCTTCGTTATGCTTGAAGTGCCATAGGTTGTGCTCTGTCCTGCTCAATAAATTTTATCCATATTGGAGTGGGGGAGCTGTGCACCTGACAAGGAAGTGATTCGCTCTAAGTATCCGGAGAGCTGCGCACTTGTGGGCTGTGTACTTGTTGGCTCTAGACTTATAGGATGCACATTTGTAGGCCGTAGAGAGTTTTTATATGTAATATAGGCTACAGAGTCTTTATATGTAATCATGAAGAGTCTGTACTAGATGTTTGTAAACATGATTTTTAATAAAATATTTCCCTTTATGCAATGCCTTTTCTTTTGTGGTTTGTGATGCGAGTAACATGGTGTCTGTGCTTCTCTGAAGCGTGTGCAGCAACTAATGTCCCTTGCTTTCGTGGATCCTGCACTTTTTCATGCTTCTATATATCATGTCATAATCATGTCTCAATATGTATCCTAACTCTAAACAAGCAATGAGTAGCATTTATAAAGTACTAAGAATATAAAACAATAGTGTACTTGCAGAGGTTAAGTGGCATTTGACGTGCGGAACACGAACATGTTGACACATAAAATGGTCACAGCTAGCTAGTTTCACCAATGCGATATCCCAAGAATAACCATAGAGTCCAATGATAAAAATGAATCCTTTTCGAGATCCAATATTTACCAATGCGGGCCCACAAAATCACAATATGACCAAAATTAGAATAATTCAAAAATATATATAAACTCAGAATGACGCAACAAGTCCACTCGAAATGTCAAAATAGGATTTCGGAGGACGACATTCCGAAATGCCACTTAGCATCAAGAATTTACAATTTGTTGAAAGTAACTTTCTCCTGAAGTTGGACGGGTGAACGAATCAGTAAAAAGGATAATTAATTGTTCAAATTTACTGATCTAGTATTACATTTTTTTACCAGTAGGAGAAAATTCTACACTGATCCAACGGTTGGCTTTTCCAGGAACTAGATTTGAAGTTGGAAGAAAATAAAACAGAATTAGAAATATTTCTCGATTCTAAAAACAGTAGTGAGATGTCATATTCATACTCAATTTCCATAGGGCACTTGGAAACATTAGGTATTAAACTAGAACCATTGAATAGAGAAAATAACCTAGTTTACATTATAGCAACATGCACAGTGATACATGGAATATGCAAGAAGTTATTGGACCTCAATGTTGGCAAACAACTAATTTTCTGACATGGTGCAGAATGCATAATTTAACAGTTGCGAGATATCTAGTTTGCAGGTTGATTTAGATAATCAAAACTCAATAATAATCAGTGGAACCTATACCAATTGATAGACAATTGTTTTATTATGCCACCTAGGTATTGGTTTCCCAGAATAGTAATCGAGGCATTGGTGGCAGTAGTCACACTTTGGAAGAAAAACACCCAGAGGTAGAAAGATTTCAGGATGCATGAAATTATTGCAACTAGCCAACTTCCAAGATAATTTCGAAGTAGCAAACCAACCCAATTTCCTTTGAAAATTGACAAGGTTGAAGAATAATGTACCTAGTTTAGGTCCAACAAGTTGGATTTAAGGAACAATGCTAGAGCACAATGGTTCCTGAACACAAATTCTAGATAGAGAAAATAAATGTGCAAGCAACAATCTTTAAGTGAAGTTTTGATCGATCAAATGGACGTCATATTGAAAAAACTTGATGCAGCGTAGACCATACTTCCGAATGAGGCTGGAAGTGGTAGCTCGACGAACATCGAGTGTGCATATGGGGGGACGTACCCGAGAGGGGGCTACTTTACACACGGCTATTGCCTGTACGGGATGCCCACGACGGTGGCAGCAACTGTGTACGGTAGTGGCGATGGTCGACGGTGGGCTGGTAGGCTGCGGGTTGGTCGTTGACAATTTTGGGTACGACAGGAAGAAAGGGAGATGAAATAAATGGTTTTAGGGCTAGGGTTTGAGGGACTATGCATATGTAGGAAAAGCCCATTTACAAAATCCCCTTTCTATATACCCGAAATTTCTATCGTCTGAATGCAAATGGGATTTGCGTTAAAATTGTATTTAAATCTTCAAAATGCAATAACCAATTTGTAATTATATTTAACTAAGTTTTAATTTACCAATACTTATATACTTATCTTACCCTAATAGTAAAATACACTATCATATAATGTTCAAGATAAAATATGTATTTAGAAAGGAAACTTTATTTATAGAATTGAATAAGAGGGGTTACAAATATACCACCCTAAAAAATTTATCCCCAAAATTAAGAAACGATACAAGCACGAGAGGATAGGAACGAATGAGAATACATCAAGACTTTAACAAGTAAGGACAGTGTTTCTGCATCTCATCTTCACATTCCCACGCAGACTGTCCCGACGAATGATGCCTCCATTTTATACAAACCAAAGGTATCATTTGGTTGCGAGTACCTTCTTTCTGTGATCTAGTATCTCAACAGCCTGCTCCGGGTAAGTGAGGCTCGGTCCAACCTCGATCTCTGAATGGTCTAACACATGACTTGGATCGACGACATAACGCCTAAACTGCGGTACATGAAACACATTATGCACTCCCTCCAAAGTAGACGACAAAGCAAGTCTATACGCTATAGCTCCAACTCGCTCCAGAATACCGAATGGCCCTATAAACCTCGGGCTAAGCTTTCCACTTCTTCCGAATTGGATCGTGCCCGTGACATGGAAATCCTCAAGAACGCCAAATCTTCCACCTTGATCAATTAATCATCCGTTACAAAATAGTCCAAACTTTATTAATACAATTTTAAAATAATTCTTACAATGAAATGCAACAGTCTCCGATGACTATCGGCCCAGTGCCTTTGTCTGTCCTGTGCTATGCGAAGCCTCTCTCTTATTAGCTTTACCTTCTCCGTGGCATTCTCTATCATCTCTGTGTAGGAACAAATTGTAAAGCACAATACTCTAGAGGGGATGAATAGAGTAGGCAACAGAATATAGCTAATTAAAAATGTTAGCAGCAAGCATAGAATATATATCACAGATATGTAAATGAAAAATAGAGTACAGAGAGCAAATACAAACACAAGGATGTATACTGGTTTCCCTCTTGTGAGGACTAGTCCAGTCGGAAGAACTCTAGCTTCCAGTTGAATCCACTATTGGAAAATACCACAAGTTTTCATCCGAAGTTCTTACAACTTCTACAACGTAAGCTTTGATTCGAAGTACTCGACCAACTTCAATTGTGAAGTATCTTTCTTCAATCAAGCTTCTGATTACAATCACTCTAAAACTTCTCGACCGTACCGTACTGGCAAATCGACTAGAGGATTGTAACTGGCTTGGGATTTGAAAATGAATAGCTCAGAACACTTTAAAAGAAGTAGTAGGCTTATAGAGAAGAGATATTAAAGTGAATTGGTGAGTTGAAATGATCGAAATCCTTCTCTATTATAGTTTTTCCAGAGGCAGAATTCGGACAGAATTCTATGAGAAAATCTCGACAATATCCGTAACTGTAGGGAGACAAAGTTCAAAATCCAATGTCCACTAACCGAACTCTGGCCAAATTTGGGCCGAACTCGGGCCGAATTCTGTTGGAGTTCTGTCATGGTTTTTGCAATTTAGTTTTGGACTTTTTGAAAAGATCAAGTAGTTAGGAAGTAGTTTGGGCTTTTGTAAGTGAGCTTGTTTTCAAAATAAAAGGATATTTTGAAAACGTTTCTTGGGTAGCCTATTTGCCAGTACGATACAGTGTACATCGTATTCCTAGACTCAATAAATGTGAAAATTACATTGATAAAATAGGAAAACCAATAGCCCTTTGATGACGCCTTTCTTCTGAAATTTGAGCAAACTTGAAGACGTCTTTTTCCTTGACGACGGTCGTCCAAAGATAACATATCTGGAAATCTGAATACCTTTCGGTGTTTCACCACCGAATCCCCACAGGTGGTGCTGCCCCCTCGACCCTTGTCCACTGACCGGGCAGCGGAACCCCCGATGTGAGGCTCCGGATAGGTCGTTGGGCGGTTCAGAGAAATCTCCTTGTGTAATGCCGTATTTGGCCCTTCATTAATTCTCCATTGCATATGTCCTAGTTTGACAAAGCTTGATCATTCTTACTGCATGTCTACCAGTACATGTTAGACGAATAAAGTAGTATGATGCATTATGATACAAATATAGAAATATGATATGGAACATTAGGGCAATACTAACATTAGGGCAATGCTAAGTTTAAGTAGCAACATGATAGTGATTACATGAATATTAGTGACGTCGTTATGTTAAACTTAATTGATTAGCCATATTCAAAATATGATATAATCATTGGGCTAACAATCTCCCCCCTTTTTGATTATGGCAAATCGGTTAAGTTTAAGATATATACAATAGATGCATGTATCACTAATAAATACATAATATATATTGTGTGCTAACTTAAACTTATTTCTCCCCCTTTGACATGATCAAAAAATAAGTTCTCTCGTAATAAGAGATAAAACAAACTCAAGCATAAGTAATGGAGGAAGGCAAAAATAATCATGATCAAGGATTAGGAGAATAGTGTAATGACTAGTTTTAGAAAATTACATAACCAAAGTTGAAAAACTTGTCAAAATACTTAGTTGAACTTAAAAATATTGAAATCAATCAATGCATAGTTTACCAACTAGAAAGCAAAAATGACATTCAAAACACAATATGATGAATAAATAAAACTGTAGTTTTGAAATTGACCAATAAAAAATTTTATTAATAAAAAATAGATATTAATATAGTAGAAATCAATCGTTGGTCATAAATAATTTATGAGAAATTCACAGATCTAGTATATACCAAAAAAATCAAGAATATAATAAGACTTTTAACAATGATCACAAAAAAATATGATTCATAATTTGCCCATACAAATTCGTGAATCACATCAATAAAGAGTACAATCATCAAAAAAGAAATCAAAAATACCTATACTAGAATCCATACAAAATCAATATCAAAGTTCATGCATTTGAATTCAATTGACTTAGCATTATATATGTATATCCATTAGATAAACTTGAAGGTAATGAAGACAAAATACTTGAGAAGGAGAAATTCAGTCGACTTGAATGCTCTCTCACAAAGTATGATCTGTTTAAATATTGATAATCATGAACTTTGAGATAAAATCTCAAAAAGAAATACCGAAAGTAATTTAAACTCAATCAAATAAGGATAATTAAACATATTTGGCAAGATAATTTTTATAAACTCGTATGAGAGAATTAAAATAAATATTAATAATCATATTCTCTCATCCAATATAAATCCAAATATCATGAACAACTCAAAAAGATATTTTAAGTAAAAGAATATATTTCCATGATGAACTAGGTATATCACACATTAAGGGCATAAAATAATTAAAATAATTAATTTGCTCCCCCTTAAAGTATGTGTATTATAGTTCCGAAGTAATTTATATGCAAGAATAGATAAATAAATAATCAGAAGATCTAAGGAATATCCAAGATATGCATCTTTATTTTCTTTGATCAAATGCATATAAAGTTCCAAACTTAAAATAAATATCATCTTTAGGCAAATAAAATAGATATCCAATGAATAAATGCTTAAAGATGAACAAATAAAATATGTCTCCAATAAAAATAAACATAACAAGATAAATGTTCAAAGAAAATGTATTCTAGATATATGGCATGTCA
>JANAVB010003110.1:0-15391 GCA_029216955.1 Iris pallida
CCTCTCTGAATGCCATTTCCCTATCCACCGGTGAGTCTGGTTCGGATCGAGAGATGAAGCCACTAAAAAAGTTTCAACATATATATGTTCTGATATAGTTAACTTTGAGCCACCAAGTCCCCATTGACCTACTTGCCTTCTGCATACAAAATCAAAAATCGAGAACTGATGTGTTTCCTAATTTCTCATAAGAAACCCAGAGAAGCTATATATGATCTATCTAAGAAATCACATCTATGTGGTCTACTTATTTGTTATTGCTTTTGCCAATATCAAGACTTCCAAGCCTCCACAAAATATAACTGTTGCAGGTATTTATATGACAATACAGGTAATTTTGTAACAGTATATTCCAATGTATAATTCACACTCGAGTTCAAACAAATCAATTGCCTAGAAATTTACTTTGTTCCATCTACTTGTGGTCCAAACAACTTGTGTTTCTGTAGCCTGAAATGGGAATACATAAGTAAATGTCCTCAAATGCCAGCTTTTATCTCTCTGTCAGATGCCTGTGGTAGCAACTCTATGAACATGCAACTGTGCTCTCTTCCTCATCCCATATAATTTTAGTTTTCCGTCTATGGCTTAGCCTCTATGTGTACATTATTCTAACACATTTTTTTAACTATGCTTCCACTTCTTTCTTCCTTCCACCCATTCAACTGTTCGGGATCCTGATCAAAGGCAGGGCCTTGAAAATCTTTTTAGGTATATAATTTTCTATCAGCCTCTTGTAGGCAAGTTACTTCAGAAGTTACTGTTATCATCGGCAATTTCCTGGCATGTACTTGCTACATTTCTGATTCCCATGTGCCACTGCTAATATTTTGGGTTATTGCTTCCATCATGAACACTTCTTGGTCACTATCCTCTGGATAGACTTTGTTATTGAAACACATGATTGAAGACCCATGAAATGCTTGTTACCGCTCGTTTGTGCCATCTCCCACCATGTTTTGAAGCCATTAGAGTGTGAAAGAGAATATGCTGAATTATTTCCTCTTTGCCGAGAGGAAAGTGTGTCTCCTTTTTGTTGTGGTGACCTCAGTCTCTGCTTGAATTTGTTGGGTGGGTTATTTCGTAGGCAATTGTATTAGAAGGTTTGCAGTTTGTGTATCAACCTGTTTTAATACAATAGTAATCCGACCTTGTTAGAGTTTAAGTCAATATGTAGTCTACTTTAGTATTACATTGGATAGAGTTGTATGAGTAAGGTTCTCCTATAAATTGTACTCAAACCACATTAATGAACCATCTCAAATGCACTTTTCTATGTACCTGTTTCTCCATGTGTCCTAACCTTCGATTTCTTCACCTTAGAGTATGAAAAATGTATCAATCATCCATTTCTTTCACCGAGGGTAATCTGATGTGCTACATCTACCAATTATTTTAGAAGAATTGCTTCTAGCTTGCTTTTCTTTTTCTCCATAGTCCACTAGTTTTAAATTGTTCCTTTGTAGAAAAATGCAACAGCGTCACGTGTTAACAATGACTGCTTTCTCTTAACAAAGCATCCTGCCAAAAGTCACACTTGCCCTATTCGAAATGATGTGACCTTGATATACCTTGTTAACTCTATCTCTTAGTTTCTTTTAAAGGTCAATTGATAGATGAATGGTTAGAAAATTTAGACCTGTGCTACTCTGGTTGGGCAAGACTATAATAACTTGACCCCCATATGTCTCTGATTTTTGAATCTATTTGTGTGCAATTAATTGACTGATTTGAGAGATAGATGAGTCTTTACAAGCTGTATATTCAATTACTTTTGTTATTTTCATGTCACAAGCTCAATTTTCCATAATTTTCTTTGGTTTTGCAAAGATATATAATGATATCATTTCTGACTTTTTTTTATCTTTTTTTATGGTTAGGTTTCTAATTGGGTTGAGAATATAATTATTCGTCACTATGTCATAATCAAATCCGAAAGGGTGGATAAAAAATCCTCGTAGAAATAACTATGAGTACGTACAGGGAATTAAATTTTTTATGGACTTTGCAATGAAGCACTCCCCTCCTGGACTTACAACATGTAGTTGTCCCTGTAGGAAATGTGAAAATAAAAAAAGAGCTTCTTTTGGAATAGTTGAAAGTCATTTGTTCCGGTTCGGTATGCATCCGACATATGATGAATGGTTTTATCATGGGGAGAAGCCGGGCATGAATATGACAGAAGATCCTAAACGCCAATTTATACAAGAAGATCAAATCTATGACCAATTTCTAGACGAAGATATTGATGACAATGAGGGTGCATTGGGGAACCTGGTTGATGATGCTTATGGTGTACATGAGACTCCAGGTGGTGGAGATAGTGGCGATGTGAATAATGCTCAGACAAATGCAATGCCTAATAATTCTTTTGCTCCTATTCTTAACCATAGTAATAAGTACAACGAATATAAGAGAATTGCGAATGAAAAATTATACCCCGGTTGTGAAGATGGACACACAACTCTATCTGTAATTGTAGAGTTGCGTAACTTAAAGAAGGAGTTTAACTGGTCAGGAAATAGTGTAACAGAATTGTTGAAGCGTCTGACTCAATGGCTTCCAAAGGGGAACACACTTCCTAACAAATATCCTACTATGAAGCAAATGCTGAGAGATTTAGGAATGAAGGCGAAGTGCATCCATGCCTGCGAGAATGATTGCATTTTGTATTGGAAGGAGTATGCAGATGCGACTGAATGCCCTCAATGTCAAACATCTCGATTTAAAGTTAAGGAGACAATGAAGCCTGGGAGGGTCAACAGAGAATCAAAAGAGCCGAGAAAATTTTGAGACACTTTCCTCTAGTTCCAAGGTTAAAGAGATTGTACACGATACCTTGGATAGCTAAAAAATGCAATAGCACAAGGAATCGGAGCCTTCATGGGAGTTAATGCGACATCCTTGTGACTCAGCTAAATGGAGAACACTTAAATGCAAGTGGTCAGAGTTTTCTAATGAGGGGCGCAACGTTTGGCTTGGTATAGCGACCGATGGATTTAATCCACGTGGCGTGCTATCTAGTAGTTACAGTTGTTGGCCAGTTTATGTTGTTCCATATAATTTGCCACCTTCATTATGCATGAAACCTGAGTTCCAGATAATGTGCTTATTAATTCCTGGGCCAAAAGCACCAAGTCAAGATATTGATGTATTCTTGCAGCCTCTTGTAGATGAGTTGAAGCAACTTTGGGCAGGAGTGCAGACATTTGACATGGACAAAGGACAAAATTTCACTTTGAGAGCAATGTTGTTGTGGGGGATCCATGACTTCCCGGCATTGGGTAATTTATCTGGTTGTACAACACATGGTTACAAAGCATGTCCTATTTGCGGCACCGAGACAGAGTCAGAGCGGATTGTTAGAAAGAATGTGTACACAAAGTACAGAAGGTTTTTGAAGGATGGTCATCCATTTAGATCAATCAAACGTGGATGGTATAAGTCTGTAGAGCACAGGGAACCTCCGGCACGACTGACTGGACGTGCACTTTTGGAAAAGCTTGACCGCATCAACTATATACCCGGTAAATTGGTAAAAGTTTCTGGCAAGAAGTGAATGACAGTTGAGGGCGATGGTAGTGATGATGATGATTGTCATGATGGCAATGAAGAAAGGTCAGCATGGTACAAAAAGTCTATTCTTTTTAGTCTGGAATACTGGCAATCACATAAAGTACGACATGCTATTGACTTAATGCATACTGAGAAGAATGTTGCCGAACATTTAATAAATCTTATTTTAGATAAAAAGGGGCAATGAGATTCGGGTTATGCGTTGGATAATGCTCAAAAAAACAATTTTTCCAAGTGTTGAAAGACGTAAAGCTTCCATCGGGATTCACATCTAACTTGGGCACACTTGTAAGTCTTCAGCCACCCGGTTTGTATATAAAGAAGTCACATGACTACGACATCATCTTACAATATTTGCTTCCAGTCATGCTTCAACATTCATTTCTAAAGAACCGTGAACTTAAACGAGCTATTATGCAAGTATGTCTGTATTTTAACATATTATGCTCGAAGATACTAGTTCGAGAGCATGTCCAAGCTGCAAAAGATATGATTGCTGAGGCACTGTGCGTATTGGAACATTATTTTCCAGCTTACTTTTTTGATATAATCCACCTTATGGTGCATCTTGCTGACCAAGCTCTACTTTGCGGACCTACGAGATATATTTGGATGTATCCATTTGAAAGGTTAGATAATTATCTTGTTGTCATGTTGTTAATGTTTTAAATTTATATGGAAACTAACAAGTTCTAATGTTCTTTTTTGTATAAGGTCTATGAAGGAGTGCAAAGTCATTCCCAGCAACAAGCGTTATGTTGAAGGGTCGATTGCCGTGGCTTATCTTGTTTCAGAATCTGTTAGATATGCCATGGAGTACATGCCAAATCCTCATGATGGCAATCATAGTTCAACTCAAGCACCATTTTTAGTTGAAAATGGTGATGATGTGTACGAGCGCTCTATTATTGAGGGTAAAAATATTAAGTTAACAGGGGTACAATGGAGACAAATTCGTAGATGGATACTTTTTAGATTAGAAATACCGAAACTAGATGAGTACTACAGGTGCTTGATTCTCATATTCACTTTTGAATAAAAAATTATATATATTACCTTTTATATTTATATTTTATTTTGTTTAAATGATTCCCAGTTTGTATCGATCTTCTTTGGAAACTACTATCCATGGGAATGGAAGAGGTATCAAACCTGCAGAAGTAGTAGTACAATCTGAATTCATTAACTGGTTGCACAAAAAGGTGTGTATATAATTAAGATTATAATATACAAGTAACTTTTGTTAATTGCATTGCATATTATTGTTTTACCAATTAATTGAAGAAAAATGTTTGAAGGACGAACTTTGGCGATACGTAAGTGGACCAAGGTGGCAAGCTAAAACATATAATAAGTACAGGGTCAATGGTCATGTTTTCTCTCCCCAGAGTTATGACGACAAGTTGCGACACAAGATAGCGGTGTGTGCATGGATGCAATCACCAAATTTAGGGCAAGTGCAAAAGACACAAACCTCCAGGATGATGATACTACTTGGTATGGGATTATCAAAGAGATCATAGAGGTGGATTATTATGAGTTCCAACTTGTTATTTTCTATTGCGAGTGGGCAAATGTTGGAGACAAGACCAATGGTTGTAAGTTATGTCCGGACTCTAACTTGTTGATGGTGAATTTAAAAAAGTTAAAGAGCACCGATGGAGAGTATGATGAGCCAGCAATTTTGTCATTTGAAGCGAGTCAAGTTTTTATGTAAGAGACATCCAAAATCCAGATTGGTATGTTGTTCTACGTTCTCCGAAGCGTATGACTGATGAAGTTGATGTGCTTGCCGTACCAGAAAAGTTCCAATCATGTATTGTGGAGCAACCTCACTTGGCTCCACTACTAAAATGTGTTGAAAAATAAATGATTATAATTTTTGTTAAAGATTACTACTCTTTTGGATATTGTTTGACTCTTTTTTTAATATATGGTGAATTTAAATTTTCATATACATGTTATTCTTTTGGGCTCAAATTAGTTTGTTGTTTTTACTTTTTTAGGTTGTTAATATGAAGCATTGTGTTTTGTTTGATTGGCTATTTGTTAATGATGCAATTGTAGTACAGGATGTCATCAAATCATACTGCACCCTTAGGTACTGAAGAAAGTCAAGAGCCACAAGGTGCCCCACCATCCAATGGCAGAAAATATTTAATCCATATTGAAGCAAATGGATCAGTTAAAGGCACAAATGAAGCAAAATGGAGTTCTACATGTGGAAAACTGATTCGAGCTCACATCCTAATTGGTTATGATGATTGGAGGCACGTAGATAAGGTGTACAAAGATGCTCTTTGGACATCACTGATGGTAAATGGCTACTACTTTATGTCTTATTTCTTTACTTGTTTACATGTATTTTGAGAGTTTATGTAATTTATTGACTTGCTCATTTGCTTAAACACTTCATTATTTACCATGTTGTTATTGTATCAGAAAGAGTTTGATTTTAATATTGAACCCGTACTTGTTCGACCAATGTTGGAACCGAGATTTCCACAATTTTTTCGGGCAGAAAAGTATCACCTTCGACGCACAATCAAGGACAAACAAGGAATATACTTACCCAGAAATATAGCATTGAATCAATGTCCTGATGACATTGATAAAATCTGGTGGGAGCAGTTCATTGCCAATGAGTACACTCCAAAGAAGATTGAACAACGCAAGAAAAATGCTGAAAGCAAGGCCTTAGCAAAAATCACCCACACTCTTGGAAGGAAAAGCTACAGCAGAGTGTATGAAGAATTGGTGCGTATCAATTCTCTCTATTATTTATAGATGAAAATCATGTTCATTATATAAATCTTAGTAATCATTAGTTGTACTTGTAGAAGGAAGAAAACCCAGGGGTGCCAGCTACACGAACAGCAGCATGGAAGAGAGCCCATGTAAAGAAGACTACTGGGGAAGTGCTTCCATGCGCCATGGAGAAATATGTAAGTTCAAGAATATCTAATGTTTTTGAATTTATAGTTGATCATTTCCTCCTCCATTGTCTTGTATTATGGTTTGCCCAACGACACAAATTCTGAACCTATTTTGGTGACCCTGCCAAGACCCCTACCTGTGCCATAGGGAAGAAGAACTCCCTAACCTAATACACGAAGCCCACCACTCTTCTACACATAATTCAAACCTGTCACATAGGGACACACTCACACACTAATGCATTTCACTCTTACACACAACTCACATGTTCACCTAGCATTCTCTACACTCTCTACTCACTAACATATCACTCACACTCAAACACATACTCTAACTCATTGTACACACATATAATCACCCTATCATTCCTATGCACAAGGAAGGGAAGCCTCCCCCAAAGCTCGCACATCCTGTGTGCACAGGGCCTACTGCCCTTACCGCTTGCATAAGCCTGTGCATGTGCATGCTTCATACACCAAACACACACACACACCATACATCCTACACACTGGACTATGGCCTGTGCAAACATGGATACAACCTCTCACCTATCTACCTATACCCACACAAGCATCGATACCCCCTATATGACACTCCTATACACGCACTCTTGGTAACACACTACTGTTATGCATAGCAGTAGTGATACTACGGCTAATGCAAATATAATCCTCTCACAACTTCATATCTACTGTTGTTCTTCACTTCCTATCATAAGCCCCTGCTAACCCGAGCCTATCTTCTATAGACTGATACATTTTCCCTCCAAACTCCACTTATGACAGTACCTATTCACTCAAGTTCCTTCTCCATAAATCTAACAAAGATTTTCTTGTTTTTTTTCCCATTCTCTTCTAGTATTTTCAATCAGTACTTATCCTCTTTCATTTTCTTTATTCTTCCAGAGCCATGTTTTATGGCTCCATATCAAATTTGGAAGTAAGATGGCTTGAAGAAGTTACAAATGTTTGCACGATTGTTTAATGCAATTTGAAACTTGCAATTTGAAACTTGAAACTTGAAGTTACAAATGGCTTGGAAATTCAAATGATATCGATAAACATATGCTGTTTTAGAGGTTCACGTGCACCAATTTGAAACTTGCAGATAATATGGTCTAGGCCAACAAAGTACAATGTTGGCCTCTTTGTAAAAATTTGGTTAGTTTTGGTGGAATGACCCCAATGTTGGCCTCTTTATAATATAATTTTAGGCGTCATTCCAATGATACTGCTGAGACAGTTAATTAGACATAACAGTTGGTAAGTTGCAGAATTTACTTTCTAATTTACTTAGACATAACAGTAGGTAATTAGACATAAGAATAGGTAATTCGACTTCGGATGTTTCAAATTTACTTTCTAATTTCCCTTTCAATAAGTGTAGCTCCCCATGACATGTAGTAGGAGGTTTTCCTGACATTGTTATAGGAATCTTGACGCACATTCATATAACTATGGATAGAAAGCTTTTTACTCCATATAACTATGTTACCTCCTAAAAAATGAATGTTGAGCTACCATAGAATTCTGATTGTTAGCAATCTTGCTAAATGCGCATGTGGAATATTTTGACCCGAAAGTGAGAATTTGTAGAACACTAGACTTTTTTCAAGATATAAATGGAACCTTTTTTTTGGTTTATACTTGTTATGACTTTCACTGTTCTGAGCTATTTAGAAGATTTTGATTAGTTTATATTTGTGAAAGCTTACCTGGTCATCTTACGACTGATGAGTTTTTTCTTATAATATTTCAAATTACAGAAAGAAGTAGAGGCAGCAGAAAAGAGACAAAGACTAGCAGTAATCGCAAGTGGTCATGATGGTGTAACAGGAATAGAAGATTTTGAGAAAGACCCAATTGCTGAAACATTTGGAGCTGATACAAAGAGTCATTGTCGAGCAATTAGCTCTACCTTCTCGGCAAAGCAGGTAAAAATTGGACAAGCAGCAAAGGCAATCGCCAACCAAAATTCCAATATGACAGTTTTTCAAAGGTTGGACAAACTTGAGAACCTTATGATAGACATGTATTCGATTTTCAAAACTTCACAGCAGCCTCAAAATCCAGTTATAAATCCATATAGTACGCCAAGGACAGAAGGTGCCTCTACTAATGTGCATATCACTCAAGAAAACTTGAGGCCTGTTTTTGATAACTATACAAGCCATGATGTCCCAATTAACAATAACGGACCATCTCTTGGAGGAAAAAAATATGTGGTTTTACTTGGACAGGCACGAGAGGATGTAGCTAAGGGTTATATAGGATATCAAAGGACTTGCCATGGGAGAGACGTGCAAGATGGCGAAAAGGTTGTTTAGGTGACATAAGTATTAAAACCAGAAGCTCCAATTTATGATGGCCCACAAAATAGACACTCTCACCTTTGTGAACTAGCTGACGGGGGTTTCGCAATTTGGGCCACCAACCGGATCCGTTATTTATAAAGTATTATGATTATCTTTATCTCATAACTGTAGTTGAAACTTATTGACTTTTGTGTTGTTGAACCTATTTAATTTTGCGGTTAATTTTCTGTTGTTGAACTTTCCAGAAATGCTTTGTTTCCAAGTATACACTACTCCCTTGAGTTTGTCTTTATTTGGCCTCTTTCTAAGATTTTAAGATGTGACTGCTCATTTATCTAAATACATTAGTATGGTTTAATTTATTATAGCGTCGAAAGTTGTACACGATCTCTTAATGCCAGGGAAGAGGGTGCTTCTTCACTTGGTGTAAGTGTTTTCTGTTACAGTGAGTTTGGGAAAATGATGGAAGTTTCTGTTACAGTGAGTTTTGGATGCATTCAATGTTTTGATTTGCTTTTTACTTTCATATTATTTGCTAGTGAGTTGTGAATCTTTTGGTAACTCCAAAGAAGATTGAATTTGGATCACTCGGATTTTGTTGGCGAATGTGTAGTTCCCAGGAGTAGTCTGAACTCAGATTTTGAAACTGGTGACTAACATTATCAAGAGTTTATTTGGTTAGTCTAATTTTAACTTGGTTGTCTTACCGAACTTTCCTGGTGAATGAACTGAGATTCTGAAACTTGCGTCTGCTCGGACCGAACGGTGGACTGCCCATGTCTGTTCGGCTGAACTCATTTTTATTTTTGAACCGAACATTGACAGTGGACTGTCCGTGTCCGTCCGGCCCGCTTACACCAAATGATGAGGCTGGTTTGGTGTACATTCTCTACTTTACCTGTTGTAAATTAGTTATAGATTGGTTTGATGTCTCGTAGTTCCTAACATGTATTCACAAAGAAGCATTTTTTTCCCCTTTTGTAGGAACTTGAAGACCTGCTATGGTTGGTAAACATCATATTTTTTTCCCCTTTTGCAGGAACTTGTTTTTTTCTTATTTTCCCCTTTTGTAGGAACTCATTTTTTTTCTTGGTGGTAGCTGCTGATTGGCTTAAATCCGATAAGCGGGAAGATGATCTTGGTGGTAGACCTGGCAGTATCGTTCAGGTATATACTTATGGTGAAATTTGAGTACTGTTGCATTTTTGACAAACAACTAATACTTAGGCTATGTGATATTTGTCATTATTTTTTCGGTGGGTGCAGCAGGTGCCAATCCTGTTCAATTAACTTGTGGTATAGAAAGAACAATCAAATCCTTAGTTTCTCAGCTCAAGTTGAAGTCAAAAGAGGTCTTTATAGAATAGATAAATAAAAGGAATTATTTCTCTTCAAATTCAGTGTCAATATTTAAATATTGCATGGCTTGGTATACTTCTGTTTTGGTTAACATTTTCTTTATTTGACATCATTGGTTAATATGATTGTACAGGTTGAAGACAGTGAACTTGTAGATGTAGCTACAGTTAGTACTGGAAACAACTATGAGATTAGAAACATGATAACTGAGGCCATGAGTAGGGTGTGGTTACACTTGAGGAGGGAAAAAGTGCAGAAAATAGCTTGCATGTGGTAGAGGGAATGCAATTTGATCGTGGCTACATCTCCCTCTACTTTGTAACTGATAGTGAAAAATGTCAGGTGAATATGAAAACTGCTAGTTTTATTGTTGAAACTAAGTTTTTCGTCAGTTCTATTTTTAATAGTAATCATGTCATATTGCTTGATTATAAAATTTGTCTCATTTGTGATTTCCCCCCTATCAGTTGCTTCTTCTTGAATAGAAAATAACAAATACAAGAGATCTGATCTATGTTTTGGAAGAGGCAATAAGTGGTTGATATCTAATTTGACAATTCTAGAAGACATTGAACAAGAATCCCTTGCCACCCTTATTGTAAATAAGCTATGAGGTGCTCTGAACATCCTTTGTGATATATATGCTTTATAGACAAGATATCTTGTTTATATTTGATCTATACTAATTGATATTGAACATCCTTATTATAACATCTCATTGATGTTTTTAGTGCTTGCATTTCTCCTATACTTGCAATTTTCAAATTTAGTAGTTGATGTGATGTTTCAAGATATTATTGTTAGAGGAGGGAGAAAATTTCCTCTTTACAGGAGATATGTATTCTATTTTGGTGATTCTCTATGCTTATGTGCCCTTCATTTTTCATCAAATCACGTAGGTATTGATTACATGGTTACCATCACTATTATGTGGTAGAAAGCTTGATTCAGGAATGAAATTTACTTCATAGCATTAATTGTTTACTCCATCACTATTATGTAGGGATCTTGGATAGTGAAGCAAAGTGTTGGTAAGAAAACCATACTTCATATTCTTTTATTCAAACAGGGAATTTATACTATAGTCATGAAGCCTCTCCAATTTTTGGATTAGCCTGGATTTGTATTGACCAGAAATTATAGGATTAGCCTGGATTTTTTTCCCATTTTGTAGGAACTCATTTTTTTTTCTTATTTTCTTTTCTTTTCTTTCTGCAAACCAAAGGAGAAGGCATTGCAAGTGTACATTGAAAGGGTCCAAATGAGAAGGCATTTTTGTGTTATTCTGCAGGAATAGTGAACATTCAATCAAATGGCATGTCAATTGAACTTTTTCCATTACATGCCATCTCCAGGAATAGTGAACATTCAATCAAATATAGTGGTATTCTGATGCCCAATAAGGCTATTAGGTTGTGGACTAGGTTCCTTGTCAAGTTGAGAAGCAAAGGCTATTGATTGAAAGTCTGGTCTTCCTTCGTCAAGATGATGACAGGAGCTATACTAGTTATACTGATACTCTAAGCTATATTGATACTCTTGATACTTACTCTGATACTCTGAAAGGGTTATAGCAACTACAATATTGAACTTTCAGTATTCTACTTGAGACAAGGGCGTAGAGGCCCGGTTCAAGAAAATCAGGATACATGTTAGCAAGTTTGAATGTGTGAAGTTATAACCATAAAGGCAGAGCTGTGGTATCGGGAGGGTAATGTATCACCAATAAGGTGGCTGAGCTGTGGTATCAGGATACATAATAAGCTTTCCTTGTCTGTGTAAAATCAAGTTTACCAATGTATTTCCATGTATTATAGCGAACATACTGACTTGGCTTTTTTCTTTTGTAACTTAAAAGAGGAGATACAATATTTTGCTTGGAGGAGGTTTCGTGGACTCTGGTCAAGGTTTACTAATGTGATGTGTTATTTATGTGAGATTTCTGATTCCCATGCAGGGTCCTAAGCAGAGACACTTCCCCACTCTGAAGGCACAAGCCCATGAGGTATTGTTCGGCAGCAGAAATTTAGATGTTCTTTCAATTATTTTTGTTCTCGTTGCTTCAATTAGTTTTAATTGTTAGGTCGCACTCGAGAACTCTTTGAACTCATCCCCATTTGCACCAACCAAATCAAGAAAAGAACTTTCAAATGGTGTTGTCGCTGAGGAATCCACTGGTCAGTCCGTGGTGCCGGAATCTGCCATAACTGCTTTCATGGCTGAAGTGGCCGACCTTGTTAAGTAAGAACCACTCCTCTTTAGAAGTCTTCAGAAGGTATATGGTTGAAAATAAACTTGAATTCATCTCTTCTCCATGTTGTTGATTGTGAAGATTGTTAAGAAAATAGTTGTAAACAAAATTAAGAAGTATACGAAACAACGAGAGACTAAAATTATTTTAGTATGAAAATGAATTCATATATCGTAACTACAAGTTGGGATCCTTAGATATAGTTGTTTTTAAATCTGTTGGAGGCAAATGTATTAATGCGTTAACTTGTCATTTAAATTAAGTTGGAAGCGTGATGATCTATGTTGCAGAAACCACTGCCTTCACCAGTTCTTCTCCACACATTGTCTTATTCTTTTGTAACACTTTACAATATTTGTCATCAGCTTCCTTCAATGGTCCCTCTACTGAGTTCTTCATCGTCTCCTTAGCAGTATTGCTAATAGGTCCTGCAGTAACCTTGTTTGTCCCTTCTCCCTTATTGTTTACTGAGGATTTATTTTTCGGACCAAGATTCTGAGACTTGGAGTTAACGAAATCTGCACAACAAATAAACATGTGTCAACATTTTATATTTAATAGGATTGGCTTTGAAGTTCAGGTGCAGTTTGCTTTAATTGGTCTGTAGCAGTTTGTTTTAATTGGCTTTGAAGTTCATATATAATCTATATGATTTCAAATTGGTTTAAGAGATTCATATAACTTGAAACATTTGAAATATGTTTGATATTTTTCTTTGAGAAGGATTGGCTTCCTGATATGTTTAAAATATATTTTCATGAACTGCATTTAACTGCCAGATAATATTTTGGAATTTTTCATGGATTTAACACTTGTCATTTTTTACCTGATGGTTGAAATTGGGCTCATGCAAATTATCAAGAGAATAGAGTGTGATCAAGTTGAATAATCAAACTTCTTATAATGGTTTCTGGTGTACTGACTTATAATCACTACTTTGTGGGAACAGCATATATGGGCAGATATAGGGAGAGTCAAGCCGACAAAGATCGCACACTGTCAGGAATTTTGAGAAGGAAAGCCTACACACAACATGGTAAGAAAACATGAGTACAAGAACTACATACATACATAGATTGCATACTACATATTAGCTATTTGTAGGTAATTGAATATATATACATGGGTACCAAGACTGATTGATGATGCATGAGTTCAGGAAACTGATATGCTAATATACATTCGTTTTCAGTTCTATATATGCTTCACCTTTGAACCAAGGTATCCAAAGATGGTAAGTGTATTACTTGTTTAGGACCAAAATTCCATCTAACTGAGGCAACATTAATAGAATTGGAAACGAATGTATATAGTCTCATTTCTGGTAAATTTAGAAAATTGATAGTCTTTCATGTTAGTCATGGTTAGAAGATCTTTGAGTTATGTTTCATATGGATTCTTTCTTCTGTTATTAATGCCCTTGTTTTTTCGTTACCTTTGAATTATTTTTTTGTGCCTTCTTCTGTAGACAAAAGCAGGAAAATGTTTTGGTTGCAATAAATTCCTTTAAAGAGGTCCATCTTTATGGTAGCGACTTTGCTGCAGCTTACAGAGAAAAAAATGAAGATAGGTCCATCTTTATGCAGTAGCTGATTCTAGTCTCATGTCGAAGAGTCTTTCTACTAGCTCGTCCGTTCGGCTCCACTGTAAATTATGTCTTTTATAGTCTCATGTAATGAACATCGTGTTGGTGATTTTTCTAATTTTTTCAATGTAGAATTATTGTTTGTATAAACAATTTTGGATAAGTTTATCCCATTGTATAGAGAGAATTTGTGTATCTGGATTTTTTACTGCATTTTCTTGGGTAATAAAATGAGTTTGAGTGTATTTTTTTCTTTTATGTATATATAATGAGAGGTTATGGTTTGCATGTGTCAACATTATATAATATATATATATATATATATATATATATATAAAAAAAAAAAAAATATATATATATATATATATATATATATATATATATATATATAATATTATGATCTCTAACGGTTATTTTCATGACAAAACTTGAAAAATAAGTGTTACAAATTGGTAAAATTGACAATTTGTAACGGTTAAATCAGTGACAGTTTTTAGCCACTACGGTTTAAATTGTAACAAAAACTTGTGCCATAACGGTAATTACTGTCACAAAGTTTTATGTCGTGTCAATTTAATATGTTACAAAATTAACATTTGTAACAGTTATTATTGTGACAAAAATTTAATTTCGTCACGGTTATTATCGTGACAAATAACGTTACAAAAATTTATTTTCGTCATGGTTATAACCGTGACAAAAAAGCATCACAACAATTTGTCACACCTGATTAGTCACGGTAATTACTGTCACAAAAAATATTTGTCACGGTAATAACTGTTGGTAATCGTCTATTTTGGTGTAGTGATGCTCAATCCACTCATCAGCGTACAGAATGCCCTCTGTACCCCTGAAGTCCTGCGGGTGCATCTTCTGAAAGTCTTGGATGCCCTTCTTCCTCGGCTGATGCGGCCGCTGAACTGCCGCAGGCTGAGCTGCTGCTCTCTCAACTGTCGTCAGGGCTAGATCGATGCCCCGACTAAACTCTGCAGTCTGACGCTACTGCTGGGCCTGCTGGGCCTCCATAAACTTCTGAAAGAAAGTGAACAGCTGGACTGCGTTAACGGTTTCCGAAGGTGGCTGCTGCTGCCGGAGCATCTCTGGAATCATCGGGTTCGGCCTGTGCACTGCTGGTGGAGGGGTTCCTCCAAATGCAGCTGAAAAACCCACCCCAGCTGGCATGACTGGGACTGCGGTACCGGGGGCTAGCTGCTGAGGACGAGAGGTGGCAGACCTCTCATCAGTGTCCCCTGACCTGGGCATATTATCTAGTCTCGACCATTCTGGAGACAGATCAAACAAGAGACAATTTCTGAGAATTGAGTCAAAATAGCAAAGGAGGACAGTTTATATTCAAGGGAAGACAATA
>JANAVB010003113.1:0-49434 GCA_029216955.1 Iris pallida
GAATATCCTCGACATGGTCCATACAATAAGTCTAATATTTTCAAAAGCTCGTACAAGCGTTCACTCGAACGCATCGGTAGGCTATCGCCGGACGCATCGGTAGGCCATCGCCGGATGCATCGGTAGGCCTTTGTGCCGAACGGTGTCAAACTTGACTCGATAGAAAGCACATGCTAAAGTCAGCAAGTCGCGTGCGTGCCCAACTAGTTATACGTCGACATTAACAAATGAGCGTGCAAACTCGGAGTATAGTCCGCAGGGATAGCTATGCACACGGCCTTTTGGCTAAGTGTGCCGTGTGTCGCACACCTCGACCTTTTGGTGCAACGAGTCACGAGCAATATCAAGTATCGCTCGGTCAGAAACGGAGTTACACTTAGAGTGTAAATCAATAGGAATACTATTGGACTAATGCTTAGGCGTGCACGGAAGATTGGTTTGGATTTTGAGGAATGGGGCGAAGGGGCGAACGACTTAGTACGTCGAGTCGACGTGAGTGATTACGCTAGAGATTCGTCGAACGAATCTAAAAGACGTGTTAGCGAGTAAAATAAAAGTGATTGTGAATTAAATCAGATGGCTCAAATCCGAGTGGTGTATGGTTTGTCTTGGAAAATCATTCGAGCAAAAATTGAGGATTACAAGTAACAACGAGTATCTCGACGAGGCGATGCGATCACGCAAAGCCTTAGAACGCGTCACGCTTAGTTGGTCGTGACTTCGAATGTCTTGAATGAGATGTCGTTCGGACAACTTGTAAATGGGCAATGCAAGTTAGAAAGCAATTCGGAACGATGAATAAAAGTGAATGTCTTGATCGAGGAAACCTAGAGGATCGTGCTTGTGATTTCGGATTTGATCGATTGGAATTATGATCCAAATCGGACAATAGCATCAGTTGTACGACTCAGAGTTCGTTGTAAAGGAAAATCGTCAGGTTACGTACATCATCGATGGTATTAAGACGTATCAAAGATCGATGTACGATAACTCGGGGGTACTCTGATTCGAGGAACGATGAACATGTAAAATATCATTGTTCCGATGGATGATATACTCGGGATGTTGAAGTATGTCGAGGAAAAGATAGACTTGACTCGAGAATTTTCTAGTTGAACAAATGACGATCGGACTATCGAACTGAGATGTTGGCTTGGAGGAAAATAAAATGTTTGGATTTGCTTCGTCGATAACCACAATGTTGACGTTCTTGTCTTATGCAAGCGCAACTCCAGCCTCGCACATGCGTCACGCCGATTAGGGTGATCACTCCGCGTGAGCGCTGGTATGGTGATTCATACAGCGGAGGTGATTGTCACGACCCGCACCCTAGAGTAAGGGCACGAGAAGTGGGTACGTCCAGCCTACGCCGCAGTATCGGCGGTAGAACGCTGTCCTAGGTCAAACATCTAACATATAAAGGTACCTGTACAATATATACACTCCGAATGGAGGTGACATAGCAAATAAAGTCTCAATCACATCTAAGGTAGAGCATGATAAGAGATAGATAAAATATAAAATCCACAAAGAGATACCACAGATAGAAGTCTAAGTGTCTAAGATACACAAACCCAAAAAATATCTCAAAATTTAAGTACAGTAATCCATAAAGTAAATACAACTCAAGACAACTAAAATAACTATCTATACAACCTCTACTGTGTCTCCTCTAGGCTAGTAGGCAACCTCCAAGCTATCTGTAAAATTTATCAACAGGTCCAGTCAGGACAGGAACGAGTATAACTCATCAAGAAAATCCAAGTAATGACAGAGAACTATAAAGCAGTTATAGACAGTTTTATTGATGAATATGGCGGTTTATATACAGGTGATGGTATGGAGAACAGATAAGATACAAGGAAAGTAAGTAACTAAAACAAGAGAAGAATGATGGCAATGAAGACTGTAAAATAAATCTAGCTGAACTAAAGTAACATAATGAGTCCAGGCAGTAAATATAAAACAAGTGTAAACTACTATAAATCCAGTACGGGATGAATCTAATACAAGATGAATCCAGTACCAAATGATTCTAGGTGGTGATCAAGAATCCAGGTGAGTCCAGCTAATCTAATAGTGTGTTTAAAATACCGAGATCGACATATAAACGGCTGTGGGTAATCAGGCACATCTCTCACTGATCAGGCAAGAGATGGCTATGCTTCCAGTAGATTCCAGTTAGAGATTCCAGATTTGGGGTATGTCTACATGTCTTACTCAATATTTCTCCGCCCCGTAATACAAATGAATCCAGAATTCGATACGAGAATCGAGATGAGTCCAGCCAAAATATGATGATTCCAAAAATAGATTCCGGAATGATTCCAGTGACTCCAGTAATAGAGGCCAGATAATATGGTGAGTGTGTCGTATACATGAATCCAGAAATATCCGTACGTGTGGTATCAGAGAATCACATAAAACTAAATAGAACTGAAATACAGTAACTGGCAAATAAATGAGAGAACTATCAGAAAATGTACTCGCCTGATACTCTGAAAAGAGTAGTATAATGTCAGATGTCTGCACCAGAGTCACAATGTCCTAAATAGAACAGTACAGGTTATAATATGTTTAAAACAAGGCAAATGATGGTTATGATGCAATCTACATGATTTCTAGGCCAATCTAGGTCAAAGTCAACTCTAAGTCAACCCTGGTCAACTGTCTAGGTCAAACTTGGTCCAAGTCAAACTCTGGTCAACCTTGGTCAGTTACACTAGTCAACTAGGTCAATCCTAGTCCATTCAAGTCTCACTAACCTAACCAAGCCTAGGCTAACAACCAAACACACTCACAAATCACAGAGAACACATATTACATATATATATATACATGCTTACATTACATTCACATATATATATATATATATATATACATATATACATTGCATTGCATCACATCAATCTTGTTTATATGCATCCACTCTACTCACAACATACATTGCCTATATACATATAGTGCATTGCTTACATATATGCATACATGTATTATTCATATCTAACATTACATTCAAATATCAATTTGACTTATCTCATCATATGGATACCTTAATATATATATACATACATACATATATATATATATATATATATATATATATATATATATATATATATAGAGAGAGAATAGGAAAACACATATTGTGTCCAAGTGTGTGTGTGTGTCATGAGTGAGTGTCATAATGTGTATTGTGTCAAAGCATGTGTATGTAATAGATACTGCTATTTGGTTTTTGTAATTTGGATTAGGTTTGCATAGTTAAATGGGATTTTGAATGGGTTAGGGGGAGGCTGCCTGTGTATCACTGATACCATGCGTATTTATTCAAATTCTGAATTGATTTCCTTTCTAAATCTGTTTTAAATGTTGTTTTAAATCACTGAGGTGATTCCTACATGTGTATTGGATAATGCTAGTTGGGTATTTCATGTTGGATTCGGGTTTGCCCTTTGAATGGGATTTCGATATGAGTATGAACTTCCTATTTTCTGATACACAGTTTCTTCTATTTTCTCACCATTTAATCCCTATTTTAAGTCATGTTTTTTACTATTATATATCTCCACATGATTGTTAGTATTTGTACCATCGAACTTGCATGGCGTGGCAACTTGTATGCATCGACTTGTGGTTTGACGTGAAGGTGGACTCGAGGATGACTTCGTGTGCTTGATGAATTGAACTTGAGGATTGAGTAGGTCCAATCCGCGTATTGAAAATGAATTAGTCTAGACTCAAACAAGAGTTACGTCCCGATGAGAATGATTATTCTGTGGGAGCATTGCGTGGTGATTCATGAACCACCGTGGATAATCGGACTCGCGTGAGATTGGGGCAAAACATATTGTCGAGCTAGATGACCTCGTGATCGAATACATGAATTGGTTAGAGTTGGTGAATTGAAATAGAATCGAATATGCACAACGATTGTCTTGATACGAATTAGGTGATCGTGCTCGATGTTTAGAAATTTGAGTGACGCGAGCTTGGGTAGAAAACCATGTATTATCGACTTTGGTTTGACCCTAGAATTGGGGTCAGTGTTGGCATTATTGTTGGAGAACTATGATTCCAATCCTGACATTGACTTAGCCTTGAGAAATGGCCTAGCGGTTAGGCGAGACGCCCCTGTTTCAAGAGTTAGCAATCGAAAGATTGATCTTGAGGATTGGCAAGGATGGATAGAGTGAATCAAGAATATGGAAAGACCCCTCACGAGATTCGGCTGACATACATATATTTCAGAGACGCCTGAGTATGTGCATGATACGACTCGAGTGAGAATGACGAATTCTCTATCATGCGGCTTGGCTGAATGCATGTATTTTGGGGACGCCTGGAATGCATGCACGACTCTAACCAAGTGATACGTTGAGTTCAAGCAAGAGTTGAGGAATGGAAGAGTGTCGAGAATTTGAAATCGTGTAAAGGGAAGGAATGATAATAGTACGAGCGTGGCTCGGAATCGAAGAAACGCGTAGGCGGAGTGTGTACGATAAATTATGGCGTACCTCACACGACTATTATAGTTCAGTATCTAGGCACGATTAAGTCTTGGCCATAGAAATGGTAAGATGGCTTGCCTTCAGGAAAGTCTCGAGGACGAGACTTGTTCTGAGTGGTGTATGTTGTAGTGCCCCGTCCCGTAAAGTCAATCGGAGGAATCAAAATGCTGATGGCGTTCGGACTTAGCCTTGCAACGGCTGCTCGAAGGCTCGCTCGGTCGAGGCGACTCCTCGCTCAGGTGGGGTAGTTTCGGTGAACTCGCTTCATCTTAGCCTTCACTTAATAACTTGCTTGTTTTCAACTTGCACAAGTTAGGCTTGATAATAAAAGAGACGCATCCGCATAGCTAAGGGAATAATCCCGACGGGTCGGAATGTCTTAGAACATGGAAAATGGTCCCACGGTCTGCTTAGAAGTCGGCTAAGCGTGCTTTCAAATGACACTCGATCCTTCGTTCCCGTGGCTTGGGAGAAGGAAGTTGGCTTAATTTGCTAAGTTGCCACGACACTCGAATTAGCCTAAGTCATAGGCGTCGCCCGCATGAATGCTTAATAAAGCAGGTACAGTCCCGTCGTTTTGTCCCAACGCTTGAATTGGCCTAAGTCATAGGCGTCGCCCGCATGAATGCTTAACAAAGCATGCACGGTCCCGTCGTCCAAGGCTTGGCATAGCCTTCACACATCCCGTGAGTTAAGTCGTCTTGTACGGCTTTTGGCTTAAGTCTAGGCACCCGAGAACTTGGTCGTTCAAGTCGAACGCGTGTACGACACGTTCCCTCGATTCGTAGCTCGGCATAGCGTTTGCTCGTCGAATCGTTGCCCGAATAAGTTAGACAAGAGTTATGCTGGGCTATCAAAGCCATTTCTAGCACTGTCCCGCTCTATCTGCGGTTGTCAAGTCGCGTAGTCCCTCGAAAACTAGGCTCGTCTTATAAAGTATATGACCTGAGTGATAGCATTGCCTAGAGAACCAGGCCTGTCTAAGGCACGAGCCACGGTGAATTTAGTAAGGAGTATGCCACGGGCAAAGGGAGTCCACGCGACTGGTTGTCGCCGAGATCGATCTCGCTACTTGGGAGTCTCGATAAGCCTCGTTCACGCGAGATCGGTCCCGCTACTTGGGAGTCTCGCTAAGTCTTGATAAGTCCCGCACGCGAGATTGGTCCCGCTACTTGGGAGTCTCGATAAGTCTTGATAAGTCCCGCACACGAGATCGGTCCCGCTACTTAGGAGTCTCGCTATGTCTCGAAAGGAAACACACGAGATCGGTCCCGCTACTTAGGAGTCTCGATAAGTCTCGTACACGAGATCGGTCCCGCTACTTGGGAGTCTCGACAGATAGATGGAAAGCATGGTCATGGTTAAGGAAGGACTTGATAGATCGAGTTTGAGTCTTGTATGGTTATTGGACAACATGTCGACAAGGTGTAGTCTTCTCGAATGATCGTCGGGGCACCGGGATCATGTCGGCCCGGAAGAAACGAGACGGCTTAAAGTAGGATGCTGGATAACCGTATGGGAGATTCGGCGCCTCCGGGCTAGCTACCGCGGAGGAACGGTCCGATATCCCCGAGCCGGGTCTAAGATAGCTTGACATTGCTAATGACCACTCATATAGATATGTTGGTAAGAGCGGCTATCCGCGTGTATGCCTTTGGATTGCGTCGAGTACTAGCAAGTTATGAGTTGGGTTATCAAGTCATGCTTATTGTAAGCAAAATCTTGAGTCGGCACGGGTTAAGGTATGCACGGTTGTATCACCAATCTAGAGCCTAAGAGTTGGCTATAGCAAGGATACGTGCTTCGGCATGAATGTGCTCTCGTCTCGAGTTAAAGTCAGGAAGGGCCGTAAGACAACTTGGTTAAGTCTGGTTGGTACTTGGGAGGCACGGCCTCAACTTTATGGCACGATCAAGTCCACTGGCACGACCTGCACGAGTCGTCCCCCTTGACGTCGTTGGCACGAGAATTTGCCTAGAGGCACTTGAGTTTAAATGAAAGTCTTGGCACGGCCAAGTTCGCATAAGTTGCTCCTCGGCGAAGCACTGTCTCGAATATGTTGAAGTCACGAATAGAGTATGGCACGACCCTGCCGCCCCGATTTAAAGTTTGGTCAAGTACATAAGCGATGAGGTACTACCTCGATCGTAATACACGTTGGCATTATAGCACGACCATGTCGATGCACATCGGTTTGGTCAGGCGTCGTAGTCTTAAAACTGATCCTAAGGCAAGACTAGAAAGACAATTGTAAAGGAACTCGTATTATACAAAGTAAATGAACGTGTCGGTTATGTGTGGGTGGGCGAGGAGCTCACTCCACCAGTACAGTTGAGTATTGACACCCACATAGTTTTCATGTGCAGGCACAGGCAGAAGCTCGTGGCACAGAGCTCGCTTGGATGCGTCGAGGCACGAAGTTCCTTGGCGATTCGAAGCGTGCGACCGCGTGGACTTACGACTTATACGGGACATAATGTATGGGCATCGCCTTTCGAAGCATCCGCTGGCTCGAGACATGTAGTGAGAGATGAGATAGAGCTGAGTGAACTTGTAAAATATAAGAAGAGTGAGCTTGAGTGATTGTAATCTTGGCCTTGCGCCCCATTGTAATCTGATTGTTCAATATCAATAAAGAGTACTTTTGAATAACTTGTGTTTTGTTATTAAATTTCTACTGCATGTTCAATGTTTCTGCTTGGGACTTCTGTGCGACGACCCCGTCGCCGTCGCTGTAATCGTCCGTTATGAAACTGCCTTACACGAGCACAATCTAGGCTCGTGCGACATCACGCCTTAGCGAGGACGATCGCTCCTACAGGAGCGGGGCATGACAGCGTACCACCCCCAAACAGACGGTCAGACGGAGAGGGTAAATCAAATCTTAGATGATATGTTGTGTCTATGTGCGATCGATTTAAAGACTAGTTGGGATACGCATTTGTTGCTTACGGAGTTTGCGTATAACAACAGTTATCAGTCGAGCATTTAGATGGCTCCATACGAAGCACTCTACGGGAGGAAGTGTCGTTCTCCAATATGCTGGGACGAAGTCGGAGAGCGACAAGTGCTCGGACCAGAACTGGTGGAGCAGGCCGTCGAAAAGGTCCGCTTGATCCGAGATAGACTCCGTATCGCGCAAAGTCGACAAAAGAGCTACGCAGATCTTCGTCGACGACCGCTAGAATTTTTGGTCGGGGACCATGTGTTTTTGAAAGTAATGCCCATGCGTGGCGTGATGCGGTTCAGCGTTAAAGGCAAATTGAGTCCAAGATTTGTAGGTCCCTTCGAGATAATCGAGCGAGTTGCAACGGTAGCTTATCGGATCGCATTACCTCCTATCTTGGCTGATGTGCACGATATTTTCCATGTTTCATAACTTCAAAAATATGTGCACGATCTAAGTCACGTAGTTAGCTTCGATCAGTTGGAGCTACGTACTGACTTGTCTTACTCAAAGGAGCCTATTCAAATTTTGGACCGTAAGAAGAAGGTATTACGAAATCAGTCGATATCCCTGGTCCGTGTGCTTTGGCGGAACCATTCAGTTGAAGAGTCGACGTAGAAAATGGAGTCAGAGATGAAGGAGAAGTACCCTTCGTTGTTTGTCTAATTTAAGGTCAGACCCTTGTTCTTAAGTTTCGGGACAAACTTGTTCTTAGTGGTATATTATGTAGTACCCCACTTTCGATAGGCGACGGACTTCATAATATGCTTGCACCGAGTCAGATCGGTCGGGAACTTAGATGGCCATCTGATTCGATCGCTGAGCTTGGAAAACGATAACACCTTGCGACATCAATCAAATCAATTTGGACGAATGTTACAAGAATCGATCCAACTAATGGAACGACTTCTGTTAGAATAAGTCCTAGATGCAGGGGGCTATGTCTCAGCGAGTGAGCTCTATATAAGAGTCCCTTCGACGGGACCAGACTGCTGTATGGTTTTCTTGGAGCTTTTGCCGCTTGGTTTTGATGAAAGGGCTTTCGCGTCGTTTTCTGAATGCAATCTACGAATTTTGAAGCGAAGGAATAAAGAAGGAATCCTAACTAAGTGTTGGTGCCATTGCAGGAGCTCACGTAACTAAAGCTTGAACGTTGCGAAGCGCTTCGACGGTCGGCACGATCAAAGTACTTGGTGGGTGATTCAGCCCCTTCTTTTCTACTCTGTCCTGCAAACGAAATTCCTTCGCCTCGAATTCATTCAAATCGACGATGCCAAGTTAAATGTATGCCAATCCACTAAGGTCAAGAACTCGGAAAAAATGTATCGATTTAGAGTAATCTACTCTGAAAATATAAGTTTCGTACCAAAACAAAAAAGTTTAAAGTTCTAGTAAAAGATAGACTATTTCACGTGCTGTAAAATAATGTGAAACGTTGATCGTGGCTTATGATGCCTCGGGCAATTTGGTGCCTACGGGACGCTAAATCGGGAGTACAGCTTTGGGGAAAATAAATCGTTGCATGAGTTGGGAGAAATGATAATGTTGTTCAATACTGTCCGCGATATACAAATATGTTTGCATATATTAAACTGTTCACGCATTGGCATGGTCATGGACAGCTTGTGTACAAGTTTGATTTTCCTCGAATCGGTATCCGGGGCATCGGTATCAAATCGACCTAGGAAAATGAATAATCGTGCTTCGGTACTGATGCATTGCGGGACCGTCAGTTAGGCTTGTAACCTAGACTAAACGGGCCAAAATGTCGTTGAGATAGTCCCAAGTGGTGTGTAACACCAGTGACCGTACATATAAGATAGTAGCATGCTCACCTATTGTCTTATGCATGTAGTAAGTATTATCTCTATTTTTTATGCAAGGACGAGCACGGCCGTGGTAAGAACTGTGATAAATCGTTATGTTTTACTGTATGCTTTATTACTTCAAAGATGGCTATTGATATGAACTGAATTCATTTAGTTCTAAATAGAAAGAAAATTCTAAACCATGCCTACCTTAACAATCAGAGTCGGTTTAGACGAGTGGGTTCGTCTCGTCCACTTAGCAAGTGTGCTAACCCTCTCCCCCAACTCCCCAGGTGCGGCGGGTGCTCTAAACAGAAGCTGAAGTACAGAGAGGCGTTTTGAAGCTTTTCCTATCCTGAAGTATTTTGAAGCCAATTCAATCGAAGGCTTATGTATAAAGGGGCGAATGTATGGAACGTCAAGTGTTAGTTCAGGCAGCTTGTCGAGTATATTTCTTTTGTTTCAATCAATGTAGCCGCAACGGCATCCAATGTAATTACGACTTGCACTTCGTTGTAAGCTGTGAATGAAAAGCATATTTCTATCTTCCTAAACTGCATCTCATATTTTGATGTGATTTGTGAAGTTTCAACTTGGTGTTTCAATATAATAATCAACATAACGTTCTTGCCTTGTACGAGTGTAATTCCAGACTCGTACCGCATCACGCCTTAGCGAGGACGATCGATTCGACATAATAACACCGAGGACGAACAGTTTGTCGACTCGGGGCGTGACAGGACGTGACACTTATCAAGAGTCATTCCTCTTCCTTCTGCCACCACCTCTAATTGTTTACCCTCAGAACCAGGACTTTTCAATAATTGATTAGATAAAAATGATACAATGACTTCTTCCAGCTTACCGTATCCTTCCCATATAGAAGCGTAGCCATTATGTACTCATACGAAAAGAGAATCTTGGTAAGAAGCAATAGGGTCTTGTCTTCTTCCTCCACTTTTTTACAAACGGTGTGAAGTTGGTTCAAAAGTCATTGAACATATTTAAATGTTCTATAAATTTTCACATTCCTTCATCCTTATATCATATGCTGCTTCATGTAGAGCCTTGTTGTGACAGACTTTGACATGTAAAGCCTCTCCAAAATTTTCCAAAGTCCAATCGTAGTTTCTCCCTCTATGATTTGAAGATAACAATGTCAGGTAAACACAACCTGATGGAACTAGTAGCCTTCATCTCCATATCCCCCCACTCGTTATCCTTCATTGTCTCTAGCTTCTTGGATTTTTCTAAGAAGACTTTGTGAAGGTCTTGTTGCACCAAAAGATTTTTAACCCTTCTCTGCCACAGTCTGAAATTTTCTTTGCCTTTGAACTTCTCCACCTCAAATCGTTCGAGCATTTCTATAGACTTTGTCACCATTGTCGATCTTCTAAAACTTCAACCGAAGTTCTGATACCACTTGTTGGAAATAAAAGCAAAAATTATTTTCCAAGATGCCGTGACGAACCAATACCCGCAAGCGAAACACGGCGGTTGACTTATGAAAAACAATAAAGATCACAAAATTCAAGACAAAGACACATGAATTAAGTGAAAAACTACTAGGAGAGCGAAATCACTATTAAATAAGGTTACAAGGCTTTACAAGATCATTACAACTTCGTAACCCCAACTACCAAAGAATATATACAAATAGAACACAAGAAATAGCTAGAGATTACACCCAAGAAAATCTAAGAAACCAAATTTCTCTCTTTCAGTCTCTCTATTTCTATTATTTTTCTTTCTCTCAACCTATTGTTGGCTACCCAACATCTATCCTTGAGCACAATTGGTCATCTACACAAGGAACCTTAGGTCCTTTTATATAGCATGTCATGCATATGTAGAAATATAATCCTACGTAGGCATGACATGACTAGGACTTTGCTCCAATCATATTATTATTATTGTTTTTAATATGTGTCAATCCTAACACCTCTAAGTAAAGCCCAACTCTCATATTCTGAGTATCTTTGCTGCGGTATGGGTTTGGTACACAGAAAGGTTTTGGTACACAGAAAGGTCACAGGTGTTGGAGACACTGACTGCCGATACATGAGTTAGGAAAGGCTAGCTATTTGGTTGGTTACTATTGGCCATTCTAATGGCACTACAAAAAGTGTTAACGGCAATTATCATAATGTACGGTACTCCCCCCCCCCCCCCTCCCCCCCCCACCCACACACACACAATTAACTACGCAAATTTTGGTAGTTCTAGAATTTGAGTGACAAAGTCTATAGAAATTTCAGCAGTTCTGACTTTATATGGATCTCCAAAATTTTGACAGTTCTGGATATGCAGAGCACTGTACTAGAAAAAATAAAATAAAATAAAAAAGTAGCCTTTCCTATAGAAAATAAAATCAGTACTCAAATATGTGAAGTTGCAAATTTGCAGCCCGGTTTACGATAGTTTGGTTCGAACAGTACAGACTACAGACCACACAATATAACGACTAAACTATGGCACCTCCCACATATACCTCTGAGTAAATATCCAAATACATTCCAAATAATTTTTACAATACATTTTTTGGGAACGCCAAAGGACTCCAAACGCTCATCGTATACCAAACAAAGTGATGTGGCTGCTCAGCCTCAAAAGTGATCAATGGTGATCTTCATGGTGGCCTAAAATACATGGTTTGCAGTATCGAACGATGATATGGCCGATATCAATACAGTTTGACATATTCCAATCCGATAAGGACCGACACCGACATTGGAAATCTCTTTTCCAGTCAATTGGAAAAAAAAATAGAACAAAAAAGATTAATCAACAAGGATGTAAAAGTATTATAAAATTATAAAAGTATGTAAATAAAACTGGAAATTGCTGAGAAGCCCAATTTCGGGGTGGGCTTTTATGAAATGCCCACCCGCTGTATTATTTTTATGAAATGCCCAGAATTAAGTTTTTCCACGTTAAATATTTCAAGATTCTCTCTAGTTGCTATGTATTTACAAAATTTGCCATTATCATAGTTCCAAAAATACCCCTTCGCGCAAATTTGGACATCTATATATAATTATGAATTCGCAAACTCAGATTTGGATTGAGAAACTCGTATTCTTCTTCTTCTTCACGAGAAATTTGAAAATAATTGATATTAGAGATCGCAAAATCGTTCGTAGTTCACTGTGGTTTTCGTCAGTCGAACGTCGAGTATCCTTCATCATCATCGATCATCATCATCATCATCATCTTCGTGGTTTTCGGCGATTAGGTCAATTGTGGATAGAAGATCTTCTTCTTTTCTTTTTATAGATCTTAAAACAAGGTGAGAGTTCAGATCTGTAGAAATTCATCCATCAGCTTGTATATCTCGAAATTTATGCTGAATTTGAATTTGTTATGAAGATTATTAACTTAGAAAATGTTAGTGAGATATTTAATCTTGTTATTTTGTGCGAATAGCATTCTCCGTTATATTTAAACGGAGAATGACAATTACTTCTTACAAAGATCATTATCCGTATGTTTTTATACGGAGAATGAACATTAACCATAAGTTACAGACAGATAATAATCATTCTCCGTTATATTTAGACGGAGAATGTCATTCTCCGTTTTACTTTAGACGAAAAATGTCATTCTCCGTTTTACTTTAGACGGAGAATGTCATTATAAGTTGGTTCCAAACGGAGGATATTTATTCTCCGTTATTTTTAGACGGAGAATAATCATTATTAGACGAGAATTTTATTGTTTTATTTGTGACCTCTTATGTTTTTATGTTATCAGGGGGGAAGATATGGAATCAAGTTGTTTAGTTAACATTTGTTTCAAGGGAGACATAGTTTTCTGCCGTGTCACACATGAAAGTACCGTGGATTTTTTAAAGAATAAAGTGTGCGATCGATGGACTTCTTTGGATCCACTTTCCTTCCGTTTCAGGTTTTTGCACTCTGATGGGACTGAACTGTATGTTGAAAGTGATTTTTGGCTTCGCTCATTGGTTGGTGGTTTTAACGGTACTCACGATGTGAGTTTTGATCTATATGTGGAGCAAATATACTCTCAATGTTCTTCATCAACATCTTTTCCTTGTCAAAGCTTTCACATGGGACCTTCGTCTTCCTCTTCTAGTTCTTTGAGTAGATGTTCTCCTAATGTAAAGGACAAACGAGTAGTACAATTTTATGAGGGCTCAACTGAGACAGTGAAGAAGAGGAAATCAGATATGTGGCCTGGATCAATTACTGGTGTTGGTCAGATTTTTCTAAATGGTGTTGAAGAAGTTAAGAATGCTGTTAGAAAGGTATGTTTTGAATCTCGTCATCCATTCCACATTTTGAAATCTGAGCCGGGGAGGTATACTGTTTGCTGCAAGAATTACAAGACACATGCTTGTTTGTGGAGCTTCCATGCTATATCTATTTCGAAAGATAATCAAATTTTTGAGGTGAAGAGGTATGTGGGAGAACATAATTATGGAGCTGGCTATATGGATAAAGGTAATTTGGTTGTTCCAGCAAAGTTTGTGAAAAGTTTGGTTAGTGACATTGTTCGGATGCATCCTAAAAAGTCCGCAAAATCTGTTGTCGATGATTTCAAGGTCGACTATGGCTTATCTGTTACATATGGACAGGCATACCACGGAATTAGGTTGGTGCACCAGGAAATGTACGGAGATGATGTTAGATCTTACAGTGACTTGTGTTGGTATGTCAACAAGGTAAAGGAAACCAATAATGGTTCTGTTATCGACTTCCAGAAAGATGATTCATCAATGAGGTTTGAGCGACTTTTTCTTTCATATGGGGCTTGCGTAGAAGGCTTTCAATATTGTCGTCCGATGCTATATTTGGATGCTACTTTCCTTACATGTAGGTTTAGAGGATGTTTGATGTCTGCTACAGCGAAGAATGGTAACCAACAGTTCTACCCTATTGCATACGGTATAGTCTCAGGCGAAGATGGCGATAATTGGGAATGGTTCCTTAGAAATCTAAAGAATGTTGTTGGATGTAGTAGGCGTATTGTTTTTCTTTCGGATCAAGGCACCAGTCTAGTTTCTGAAGTCCCTAAAGTGTTTCCTAATGATTATCATAGCTATTGCTATTATCACATGAAGAATAACATACCGCTGAAAGAGAAAGGAAATGAAAGAGTGTATCCGCATGTACTTGAAGCGTGGAGGCAAGCAGTTTATGCTCTAACTCCAGGTGTGTTAATGAGACAGATATATGCACATTTTTTATGCATTTACCATTAATTTAACAAGGAAAATGACCATTCTCTGCGTCAGAAAGACGGAGAATAGTCATTCTCCGTGTGTTTTAACACGGAGAATGACCATTCTCCGTCCTGCGTAGAACGGAGAATAGCATTCTCCGTTAGCTTTTGAACGGAGAATGGTATTATCCGTCTTGCATAGAACAAAGAATATCATTCTCTGTTAGCTTTTGAACGGAGAATGACTATTATCCTTATGAGAATGCACTTATTTTTAATAATTTTGTGAATTGACCTAATTTTTTATTAATTATTTGTTTTTCTGTATAAAGGTGGGTATAGACAAGCAATCAAGAAGATTTATGATCTGAATTGTGGTCATGTTGTGAATTGGATGAATAAACAAAAACCTGAACACTGGTCAAACGCATTCTTCCCGGGATGTAGATACGGTGAGGTTGCTTCTAGTTGTGCAGAGTCATTCAATGCATGGATAAAGGCTGAGAAGAAATTGCCTATATCAGCAATTGTAAATGTCATCCGTGTGAAGATGATGAAGATGATTTCGGATCGCCACAAGGATGCAATTGGTTTGAATAGCAAATTGACTCCATACGCTGAGGATATGCTGAAGCAGCTTACAGATGATGGCATGTGTTATAGGGTATATCGGTCCGGTGATTTCGAATTTGAGATGATCGTAGATACTTCCTCCCATATGGTGAATCTTCTTGATTGTCATTGTAGTTGTCGTAGATGGAAGGTATATGGATTCCCATGCAGCCATGCAATACAATGCATCAGAGTTGGTTCAGATAAATCTGTTTACGACTTTGTGGAGCAGTATTGGACATCAGATTATTACCGGAAGTTATATTCATGTGCTATTCGTCCAGTTCCAGATTGTGAAAAACAGTTTGAAAATAATCCCACTGATGTTGTTCTACCCCCTGTTCCGAAACGTGGTCCTGGACGACCAAAAGCGGACCGTTACAAGAGCAAATATGAGAACAAGGGAAAAGAGAAGAGAAAGATAAGGTGCCAGAATTGTTTTGAATTATGCAATCACAATCGCAGCACTTGTCCTCTACCTCCACGTGCTGCTACGGTAGTCGAGGGGGCAGCGCCCCCTCGTTAATACATACACATATATTCCTTCTTTTATATAACTGGAAATTGTTTTTTGAATACATATCTTACATTTTTTGATATCAATGGTAATAGTTTGAACTGTGTATTTGATGTTTCACATATATATTAACAGCATAAGAACTTATTATCCTTTATACTCTCTGACTTTATAATGTATTGAATGACCATTCTCCGTGTGTTTTAACACGGAGAATAATCATTCTCCGTTTTAGATACACGGAGAATGGCCATTTTAAGGTCGAAATACACAGAAAGAACATTCTCCGTTTCAAAATATACGGAGAATGATATTCTCCGTCTATTTTGACACGGAGAATGACATTCTCCGTTTTATATACACGGAGAATGGTTATTTATAAGTCAAAATACAAAGATAATGTAATACTCCGTGTATTTTAAGACGGAAAATGTAATTATCCGTCTATTTTGACACGGACAATGTTCATTTCTAGGTCAAAAAACACAGAAAATGTCATACTCCGTGTATTTTAACACGGAGAATGGCATTCTCCGCGTTAGTAAGACGAAGAATGTTCATTCTCAGGACAAAATACACAGAAAATGCTATTCTCAGGGCATTCTCCGTTTCAAAATATACGGAGAATGATATTCTCCGTCTATTTTGACACGGAGAATGACATTCTCCGTTTTATATACACGGAGAATGGTTATTTATAAGTCAAAATACAAAGATAATGCCATTCTCCGTCTATTTTGACACGGAGAATGTTCATTTCTAGGTCAAAAAACACAGAAAATGTCATACTCCGTGTATTTTAACACGGAGAATGGCATTCTCCGCGTTAGTAAGACGGAGAATGTTCATTCTCAGGACAAAATACACAGAAAATGCTATTCTCAGGGCATTCTCCGTTTCAAATATACGGAGAATGATATTCTCCGTCTATTTTGACATGGAGAATGACATTCTCCGTTTTATATACACGGAGAATGGTTATTTATAAGTCAAAATACAAAGATAATGTAATTCTCCGTCTATTTTGACACGGAGAATGCCATTCTCCGTCTATTTTGACACGGAGAATGTTCATTTCTAGGTCAAAAAACACAGAAAATGTCATACTCCGTGTATTTTAACACGGAGAATGGCATTCTCCGCGTTAGTAAGACGGAGAATGTTCATTCTCAGGACAAAATACACAGAAAATGCTATTCTCAGGGCATTCTCCGTTTCAAAATATACGGAGAATGATATTCTCTGTCTATTTTGACACGGAGAATGACATTCTCCGTTTTATATACACGGAGAATGGTTATTTATAAGTCAAAATACAAAGATAATGTAATTCTCCGTCTATTTTGACACGGAGAATGCCATTCTCCGTCTATTTTGACACGGAGAATGTTCATTTCTAGGTCAAAAAACACAGAAAATGTCATACTCCGTGTATTTTAACACAGAGAATGGCATTCTCCGCGTTAGTAAGACGGAGAATGTTCATTCTCAGGACAAAATACACAGAAAATGCTATTCTCCGTGTGTTTTGACACGGAGAATGAGCATTCTTCGTCTCATATTAAACGGAGAATGTCCATTTCTAGTTCCAAATACACAAAGAATGACATTATAGGTTTGCTTAACACAGATAATGACATTATAGGTTTGAATCAAACAACAGAACTTTAACAACATAGATTTACATATATAGAACAATGTAAATTAGTCGAAAAATTAAATTTCATTACAAAGGAAAACAAATACATTACAAAAGAAATCTGACAAACAGAATATATATAAGGAATTTGTTAGCCAATTTACATTGTCATTTTCTTTTATGGTACAAAAGGAACTGCACAGTTACTCATAAGCAAAAGCTTAGCCAAATTTAACCTTCTCTTTACAATAATATCATGAACTGCTTTGTTTGTTCTCTTTGGTAAATCAAATGGAGCTTTCGACAACTTTTCAATAAAATATGCAACATACAGCAGGCAGCTGGGTGATAGTTGCTGGGGGCAATCTTTGCAAACCTTGAGCTCTGATGTTTCATATTCCTGGATTGCTGGGATTTTATTCCTCATCAATGCAATCTTATTTATTATAATTGGCTCAATTTTATTCTTCATGTATTTTGCATCTTCGATTCCCTTAGCGCCCGTGTTTTTCCGCAATGAGTTGTAGTGCGTCCAAACATAGGAGCTGAAGTTGAATGCTAGCAGTGTATAGTGTTTATTATCCTCACGGAAGAGTGGCACGAATAGCCATTCAATGTCATCCTCCAGCTCCATGATAAAATCTTCTATATCAGTTTTGAAATTGTAAACTGCTCCAGGTGTTGGATTTTTTTCATCGACATACTGGACAGTACTCTGTTTTCCAGAAGAAGAAAAAAAACAAAAAATAATATCATGAGTTAGTTTTTTACAAGACTATTAGTAGCTGTACACATTAATATTTATTTTTCAGTTTCGATTCTTACCAATGAATGGGGCATCATGATTGCAGACCATTTACATTGTGCACCCTGCGAGCTTAACTGAATGTTCTGCCTTAATTCGGCTTGAATTTCGTTCATAAGCTTTATTAAGTAGTTCATAACACCGGCTTCTATTTCCGTCTCATTTAGTATGTCTTGAAAATCTTTAGCATTTAACAACATGCTGACATCATTGTTTCTTCTTCTTATTTTACACTCTTCTGGAGCATTTGGAACGTACATGTATACATAATCACTGCACATAAATTTAGTTTCGATTATGTTAATAATATAGGCTAATGATATAATTGCATAAAAAATAACTCCAATAGAGAATGTCATTCTCCGTTTTAAATGAGACGGAGAATGATCATTCTCCCTTGTGAATTGTACAGAAATTGATTCAAGTTTAGAATACTTACGTTGGAGACATCTTTCTTGGGTATACGATGCTCCTGTATAGTTGCTTCAGCTGATCGTCTGCAAGGTTCCAAAGTCTGAGTTTTGGACATTGCATCAGCATTTTTCCCTCTTTAACTAGCTTGGCTGTTTGAGGAGATTCTTCTTCAAGTTCTTCAGGAGCTGACATCTCCTTTTTATTGTCTACCTTCTCGGGACTGGAAGGAGCTTTTTTTTCCCACCAGAAGCTACTTTCTTACTGGGACGGACTGGAAGGAGCTTTTCTTTTCCGACCAGGAGCTGCCTTCTTACTTGTTGTAGCATCAGATGTTTTCTTCTTTTCCAATGTAGTAAAATCATCATCCGCTGCAGCATTTGATTGTTTTTTAGTCCCAGCAGGTTCTCTTGCTCTTGTGTAATGCTTTTGGGGAACTGCTTGAGTCTCCCCACTTTGCAATGCTTTAGCCATTGCTTCGAGGTTAACGATTGTATCATTCTTCTGTTTGATTTCGTCATTCAACGATGCAACTTCCTCTAGAAGTTGCATGTTATCATTATTGAGCTTTTCATTCTCTTTTTTGAGATCCTCTGTCATTTTCACTGATATAAAAAACAAACAACAACAAGAGGTATGATGTTAATATTATATAATCTTCTTTTTAAAAACAATAAAAAATATTATTATCCGTTTACTTTAATCCGGAGAATGTCCATTCTCCGTGTCAAATTAAACGGAGAATGACCATTCTCTGTTACACTTACAAGGAGAAAGGTCATTCTCCGGGTCAAAATAGACGGAGAATGTCATTCTCCGTGTCAAAATAGACGGAGAACGTCATTCTCCGCGTCAAAACAGACGGAGAATGTCATTCTCCGTGTCAAAAAAGACGGAGAATGTCATTCTCCGCGTCAAAATAAACGGAGAATGTCTATTTCTATGTCAAAATACAGAAAATGTCATTCTCCGTGTTAAAATACTAGCGGAGAATGTCATTCTCCTTATTAAGATACACGGAGTACTTTGACACGGAGAATGTCATTCTCCGTGTTAAGTAAAACGGAGAACGTCATTCTCCGCGTCAAAACAGACGGAGAATGTCATTCTCCGTGTCAAAAAAGACGGAGAATGTCATTCTCCGTGTCAAAAAAGACGGAGAATGTCATTCTCTGCGTCAAAATAGACGGATAATGTCATTCTCCGTGTTAAGCCAAACGGAGAATGGCCATTTCTATGTCAAAATACAGAAAATGTAATTCTCCGTGTTAAAATACTAGCGGAGAATGTCATTCTCCGTATTAAAATACACGGAGAATGTCATTCTAAGTGTGATTTAACACAGAGAATGACGTTCTCCGTGTTAGAAACACACGGAGAATGGCATTTTCTAGGTCAAAACACACAGAAAACGTCATTCTCCGTGTACTTTGACACGGAGAATGGTCATTCTCCTTGTTAGATACAGATAATTACAGATTAAAATAGACAAAAAAATAGAAAATTTTACCTTTTAGAAGTAGCTCTTCAACACGTTGACGAAGCTTCTCATTATCAGCAGTAAGCTCAGATTTCTGCTTTCTTAGGGAGTCTAGTTCCTGTTCCGACCCCTGTGCCTCCAGTTCTTCAACTCTCTTACGGAGTTTCTCATTATCATCAATAAGGAGCGATTTCTCGTTCCTTAAAGAGTCTAACTCCTTTTCCAAGCCATCAGTAACGAGCCCCACAGCACGTTGTTGGGCTACATCTGCCTCTAGTTGCTGGGCTCTTTCTTGGAGTTGCTCATTCTCAGCGATAAGCTGAGATTTCTCCTGCAAGACACGCAACATATCTACATTATCAGCTGTATTTGTTGCTGGTGCTTGGGCTTCATTTTGTTGTTCTTCTTGATCAACAGAATTATCTACATCTTCTATACAGTGCTGCTCTGCTGGGGCTTCTACTTCTTCAACATTCAATGCAACAAGATCTTTGAATATCAAATCCGAATTCATTTGAGCACCTTGATATTCATTTTTGAGGAAGATCGAGATTCTATTCCCATCCCATGTATCGAATCTCGGAGATGCGATTGTTGGTTTGCACTTCCTCTCTATCAGTTGACTGTGCTCTGCAAACCAATACAAGAAGTATATCGTACAACCTTCAATCTTCTTGTACAATATCTCAACATCACCATCTTCATCTCTTGTAACAGCCCTCTTTATGCTGTCCATGACGTACCCCAGAATTATCCGTGGCCAACAGATGCTTTTTATAACATCTGTGCTCTCCACCAGAGCGAAGAACTTGTACGGCAAGTTCGACCCACCCATTCTGGTGAAGAATGCTGTTTGGCACAAGTTGAATACTATTAACTTGGCCAATTCATCAGGACTTGCATTTCTGTCCCCCAACAGCTCTAAGATCCTTTTCTTAACTTCTGCGTTTGATACTTCAGCACTTTTTCCCTTGGAATTTGTCAGCAGTCTTTTGAAGTGTTGTGTACACATGCTGAATGAGTCTGCTGGTGGGGGGGTCTTCTGTTTTTCAGTTATGATCTTTAAATACTTCTCATCAACTTCATTGTCATCATTCATTGGCAGACCGAAAATGGTTGCCATCTCATCAGCAGTTGGTGCTACCTTGACACTGCTGCTCAATTGGAAATATCCAATGCCATCTTCTTCCAAACAAGTCCCCATCAAGTTCTCCAGACCTTGTGTGACTTTAGATAGTTCTGTCTTTTTCACCTTGGATCTGTAGAATACATCTACGAAATTGTAGAATCCAACATTCTTCAAGCTTTCAACAACTGCTTCAGGCAAATGGCCAAACTTTTCCTTCACCTCATCCATAAGAGAGAGTATTGGGGTGAATGTTGCACGGAAAAGTCTTTCTTCTTTGTTCCTGACAGTTTTTTTTCCTAAAAAAACAACAATTAGGTTTACGTCAACATTCTTCTTTATTATAATAAGGAGAAAGCCATTCTCCGTTTTATATGAGACGGAGAATGTAATTCTTCGTGTCAAAATAGACGGAGAATGGCATTCTCCGTTTTGTATTAACACGGAGAATGCCATTCTCCGTGTCAAAATAGATGGATAATGTCATTCTCCGTTTTGTATTAAAACGGAGAATGGCGTTCTCCGTTTTGTATTAACACGGGGAATGATCATCTCTAGGTCAACATACAAGGGAAAATGGCATTCTCCGCGTGTTTTAAAACGGAGAATGACATTCTCCGTGTCAGTAAGACGGAGAATACTCATTCTCTAGGTCAAAATACAAAGAGAATGGCATTCTCCGTCTATTTTGACCCGGAGAATGTTCATTTCTCTAGGTTAATGCGAGGGAGAATGCCATTCTCCATCTATTTTGACCCGGAGAATGACATTCTCCGCGTCAGTAAGACGGAGAATGTTCATTCTATAGGTCAAAAACACAGAAAATGTCATTCTCCGTTTTGTATTAACACGGAGAATGATCGTTCTTTAGGTCAAAATACAAGGGAGAACGCCATTCTCCCTTGTATTTTAAAACGGAGAATGCCATTCTCCGCGTCAGTAAGACGGAAAATGACATTCTCCGTCTCATATTAGACGGATAATGCTCGTTCTTTTGATCAAAATACAAGAGAGAACGTCATTCTCCGTGTCAAAATAGACGGAGAATATCAATCTCCTTGTATTTTGACACGGAGAATGGCGTTCTCCGTTTTGTATTAACACGAGGAATGATCATCTCCAGGTCAACATACAAGGGAAAATGGCATTCTCCGCGTGTTTTAAAACGGAGAATGACATTCTCCGTGTCAGTAAGACGGAGAATGCTCATTCTCTAGGTCAAAGTACAAAGAGAATGGCATTCTCCGTCTATTTTGACCCGGAGAATGTTCATTTCTCTAGGTTAATGCGAGGGAGAATGCCATTCTCCGTCTATTTTGACCCGGAGAATGACATTCTCCGCGTCAGTAAGACGGAGAATGTTCATTCTATAGGTCAAAAACACAGAAAATGTCATTCTCCGTTTTGTATTAACACGGAGAATGATCGTTCTTTAGGTCAAAATACAAGGGAGAACGCCATTCTCCCTTGTATTTTAAAACGGAGAATGCCATTCTCCGCGTCAGTAAGACGGAAAATGACATTCTCTAGGTCAAAATACAAGGAGAATGGCATTCTCCGTCTATTTTGAAACGGAGAATGCTCGTTTTTAGATCAAAATACAAGAGAGAACGTCATTCTCCGTGTCAAAATAGACGGAGAATGTCATTCTCCTTGTATTTTGACACGGAGAATGGAGTTCTCTGTGTCAAAATAGACGGAGAATGGCGTTCTCCGTTTTGTATTAACACGGGGAATGATCATCTCCAGGTCAACATACAAGGGAAAATGGCATTCTCTGCGTGTTTTAAAACGGAGAATGACATTCTCCGTGTCAGTAAGACGGAGAATGCTCATTCTCTAGGTCAAAGTACAAAGAGAATGGCATTCTCCGTCTATTTTGACCCGGAGAATGTTCATTTCTCTAGGTTAATGCGAGGGAGAATGTCATTCTTCGTCTATTTTGACCCGGAGAATGACATTCTCCGCGTCAGTAAGACGGAGAATGTTCATTCTATAGGTCAAAAACACAGAAAATGCCATTCTCTGTTTTGTATTAACACGGAGAATGCCATTCTCCGTTTTAAAATAGACGGATAATGGCATTTCTAGTTCAAATGACACAGAAAGGACATCCTCCGTGTATTTTATAGACGGAGAATGATCATTTTCATTTGCCGCGTCAATATAAACGGAGAATGAACAAGACTCAAAGTTTTACCTTTTTTCTTCCCTTCTTCTTGATCTTCTTCTTCTCCCCCTGCTACTTCTTCTTCTTGTTGTTCTCCGTGTTCTTGTTCTTCTACTGCTTCTTGCACTTCTTTTTCTTTTGGAGCATTTCGTCTACGAGCAACCTTACTCAAAGTTTTACCTTTTTTCTTCCCTTGTTCTTGATGTTCTTCTTCTCCCCCTGCTACTTCTTGTTCTTGTTGTTCTCCGTGTTCTTGTTCTTCTACTGCTTCTTGCACTTCTTTTCTTTTGGAGCATTTCGTCTACGAGCAACCTTTTTAAATTTCTTCCCTCCTTTGTCTTGTTTTTCAACAACTACTTCTTCTCCTTCTTCTCTAACTCGGTCTACATCCATTGCTGATGATTGCGACATTGTGATGGAGATTCGCTGGCGATTTCTTGTAAGAAATTTCTAAGATTTTTGGAGGAGATGACCTAAAATCGCAAGCGAACAGAGTATGGAAGAGGAGGGAGCGATAGAAACACTTTTTTGAAGAGTCTCTTGGTTTTGTATCTTCTGGAATCGAACCGTTTTTCTGAAGAGTTGCTGGGTATGTTGATATTCTAAATAAATTAGAAGGGCAAAAGGGTCATGCCATGCCCTTTTATATATTTTAAGTTAATGCTGGGCACGCGATGAAAGTTTATTTTGGGATGGGTTTTTCATAAAACTTTTTAAATTTTTGGGCATTTCATAAATTTTCCCTAAATAAAAAATACTTATTTATCGCAGGTAAACTAATCAAGGGTGACTTACTTTATTCAATTTCAAAACTACAAACAACACAGAAAATACTTACAACTATACCTAAATGTCTAAAATATTTTTCTAAATTATTAATAATTATCTGTTTTTCGATACTAAAAAATTTGATACTCCGGTCTGAAATGGCCGATATTGCCGATATTGTCGATAGGATACTCATACGAAAGGTCCGATACCGATAAAATGTCATAATTTTATGCTCACACCAACTACAAACTGTTGGATTTTACAGTAATCTGATATAACTGGAAACTGGTAAATAATGTTTTAGCACCACCAGGAAATACAATCATTCCCATTGCAAAATTGACCAAGAAAAAACTGAGAACAAAAGCTCAAGAAACATGGGACTAAAACTGCAGACATGAAGCTTGTTCAGTAACTTCAAACTAGCTCCACCTTCGCCGGTCTTCTTCTTCGTTAACTGGAGAGTACCAAGACGGACGCCTCTTTGAATTGCTCAACCTGTAGTTCAAGAACACCTCTTCGTCGCCGAGAGCTCTTGTCGCGACCAGCACTAGCGTCCTGATAACTGGACCACCCGCCTCGGAATCACCCGACCCGCCAGACTTGAACCAGAAGCTCCCGAATCTCTTCATCTTCACGCTCTCCTCGCCCCCAAACACGAGGTTAGGAACATATATCCTCACGTCCTGCTCCGAAACCGGGAAATCGTAAGGGCAGACCATGACGTTCGGCTCCATACCTTTCCCTGGATGGTTGGCAAAATGGCCAAAGGCAAGAGGGTTCCGGCGCTCGAGAACTTCCCCTGAATTTCCCCTCCGGCCGCTCTCCAGTGGCTTGCTGAGCATTCTCCAAATCAGGTCTGAACTTTTCTTCATATCTCCAGAAGGGTCTGGACTCTGCTCTGGCAAGTAGAAGCCATTCCATCGCTCACGAGCTTCACCACCAACTCCCCAGGGCTGGGCATTGATGATCATTCCATCATACCTTGTTATCAAGTAGGAGTTAGAGGAGTCGACCCTCGGATACCCAGGAATGTGCCGGTAGTAAGCTGGCGAGTATATTACCCCTGGGTAGAAAGCCACGACGGCACCAACATCGGCTTCTCCAGTTATAAATAAGCCATTGCCAGCTTCCTTGTGAGGAATTTGAGACGGTTTGATGTTGAGGGAATAGCCAATATGATCCTTCAAACGTTCAGAGAGTTCCAGGCGTGTCAGTGGCCGCGACGCAGGGACAACTGTGCTGCAACATGCTAGAGGTTACTTTACAAGACTCAGATTCAAGCATCTTGTTGAACAGAAGAAGAAAAAAGGGAAAAAAGAAGGAAAGAGATTTCTTTAAAAGATTTTTTTTTTACTTGGTGAAAAAGTATGGTCCATGTTGCATAATCTTCAACGTAAAGCATTATAATTATAAAAATAGAAGTGTACTTTCTATTAAGTGATTGTTCAAGGATCCGCAATGAAACATAAAAGACTAAATTATCCTAATGGCACCCCAACTATAGCGTTCGGACGTTTTTTATACCTTAACTTTCTACTGCTTAATTTTGGCAACCCCAACTTTAAAATTGCTCTTTTGAGGCGCATTTCGTCAATTTTGAAGGACATCGGGATCACTTCTAAAGAATATATGACAATAAAAGTATTTAAATTGCGCTTTTGTACTACAAAGATATGATTTTGAACTTGTCTTGATATGCTTTAATATTGACGAAATGTTCTTCAAATGAGCAATTTACGAAGTTGGGTGCCAAAATTAAGCACTAGAAAGTTTGTGCCAAAATCAAGCACCAAAAAGTTTATACGCCAAAAATGTCTGATTGCTATAGTTGGGGTGCCATTAGGGTATTTAGCCAATATAAAATTTCATTTTCAGAAATTGTGAAAATAAGATTCCTCTTCACAGTTGTTTAAGAGTTCAGTGCACTTGTGGATTTTGAAAATGACACAAGTTTCTAGAAGAAAATTCTCTAATGGAAATGTGATAGTGGGCATTATTTTCTTCAGTAATTGCCTAATCAATGAACATCTTATGAAACAATATTCAAGGAAATCAACCTTAAGGTAACTTACAGATTTCAGAATAAGATTAGTTTCTTTACATTAAGTTGAAACTATATGAGACTTCCCAATTGAAGTCAAACCCATTTTCCCTCTCTCCCTACATTTCTCCCTACCTCCTAATATTCCTCTTCACCACTCTTTTTTCACTCAACCACCCCCCCCCCCCCCCTCCTTCTTCTCACAAGTCCAACCTCACCCCATGAAATCCCTCCTTATCACTCCATCACCATCTCCCCCCAACAAAACCCACATTCACCAGCATCTCCCAATCCCTTAAAAGCTCATCTAAATCCTCTCATCTCCATTCTCTTTCCCCCATCTAATAACACTCCCCCATCACATCCTCCATCCCCTGACCGTCGGCGACCCCACGCCGACCTCGGCAGCACCTTGCGACCCGTCAGCCGAGCCGATCCAGCAGCCGCGGCACCCGCGGCCGCCCCCCCCCCCCCCCCGCCCACCTCCCCGCCGCCGCACCAGCGCGGCGCCCTCCGCGCGGCGCCAGCAGCCGCGCCAGGCCCGGCGACCCCCGCCAGCAGCTTCCGCCGTGCCGTTGACCCCCACCAGCGCTCCTCGCGCGTTCCCGACCGCGCCAGGTCCCGCGCGGCGCCCCGCCGCTGTCCCGTGGCTCCCCCGTCGCTGTCCCGCGGCGTCCCATGCGCCGACCAGCAGCCGCGTGTCCCCTCCGCACACGTACACGTGTTGCGCGACCCGTTTCGCGCTCCGTGCGTGTTCCGAGTCCGAGGCATCCCCTCGGTGCTCTGTTACAACTTCCGGTAACCTCTTCTACCTTCTGTTAATTCACAGAACCATTTCTGTTTCAAGATAGCCAATTTAGTATTTTCCTATTTAGATTCGGTAATAACTGTTAGCATTAATTAGTTGTTTAACGTTAATTGTTAGATTAGAATTTTCGACTACGTTAATTATGATTAATGTTGTAGTAGGTTATTTCAATTATAATTTCATTATTATCCTTAACTGATAAATATAGCTTCAAAATAATTAACTATATAGTAAAAACATACTTTTTATATAGGAAATGATATTATAGGCAAAAATCATATAATTATATTTTCAGGTAAAAATGTGTATTTTCGTATTTAACTGTTATTTTTGTTAAATAAGTCTATGGAATAAAAACTAGAGTTAAAAACGTATATTTTTCTAATAAAACTGTAATTTTACTAAAATAAAATTTTATGTAAATTGTTATTAAATGATTATTCTTTACTAAATAAATAGTATTAGTAAAATATTTCGTAAATGTTTATTTAGAAAATAATTAAATTAGTTTTCAAATAATTATAAGTTTATGCGATATTTTTCTATTAAAATAAATTACGATAAAAACCGCTACTACTTTGATAATATTCCAAAAATATATTATTCTCCGCACTATTTACAAAATATTAGTAAAATAGTTTTACCAAAATATTACATATTTAAATTATTATTTTCTCTAATAAAAACGGCAAATGTTTATAATTAACGTAGATTTACGTTAGTGGCTTTATTAGCCAATCTTGGTTTAAGTTCTAAGGACGGGATATTGTTAATGTAGGTTCGAATTCCTGAACCCTAGCCGATACCCTTCTAGCTGTTGCTTTTCACGCAAGGATCAAGGTTATAAACGGAGGTAGGCGGGTGCACGACGGAGAGAGTCCGCCTACCGCCTAGGCCGCCTAGGCGGTGCCTAGGCGCCGCCTAGGCGGTTGATACATTTTGAACATTTTTTACTATTTTACCACTATTTTTTTGCATAATATGCATATTTTAAGGGTGTTCCATGCATAACTAAGTTGTGGAACGAAGATTTATAAAATTTTAGTGTTGTTAGGCCCCATAATGTTAAAAAAAACCTTTTTGGCCAAAATATATTGTAAAGTATTTATCCGCCTAGGCGCTCGCCTACGCTGCCTCACCTCCGCCTATGCCGCCAACCTCCATTGGCCGCCTACTACAACCGCCTACAACAAAGCGGTGCGGAGGGGGACCGCCTACCGCCTAGGCGCCGCCTAGGCGGCCTAGGCGGACGCCATTTAGAACACTGGCGAGGATACACCTAAGACAAGTTTTATATCTTTCATGTCTGCGTTTTATTTAATAATTAAATGTACTGCATCAATAGAATCATGTATTGTAGTGACACTGATTCACAGTGGGTCCCTCTCGGACTCCACATCGATGGATGGATTGATTGTCTCATTGTCTCGTTGACTCATTGACTCGGGGATTGATTGGGGGAGTAGTATAACATCTGTGACCAAAGCCATTGTTTACCGATTGCCTCTCTCGCGCTAACCCCTACCGCACAGGAGGTAAGCCGTACCGTATACTATCGTTTTAGCCAGAATGCTAGTATACATATTGCCTCTATCCAGCCGGTCACAGATTCTATTATATACTCAAAACACTATTGTAGAATTGCATCATTGCAGTTCCTGAGAATATTGCCTGCTGTCTTTTACTATTATTTAGTAAAATATATAATGCTTTTAAACTGTCTTGCAATTCATTTATTATTATTTTAGAATGTTAGATGTGGAAATATGTTCTTGTTCCCTCCTAACTGGAGACCAACATTTTTAGGTGACTGCGACGGCGAGGATCACGCCTTTAGCTCTTTCTACGAACCTGGTCCGAACCCTGGCGAGGTAGCTGAACCTGATCAGGGAGCCCCAGAGTTTTGGTTGTACCTTGGTTTAGTTATTTTCCTTTGTTGCAATAAAGACCATGTAATAATTGAATGCTTGCTTGTTTATATTTTTTTCCCATTTCAGACCAGTTTCCAGGTTAATAAAATATTTTTCTTTCTGCTTTAGTTTTGTCGGTTGTGTTCATTGCTTGATACAGCTTACTGCCGCCGTCTCACAACGGTGCAGGCTGGGCATGATCCGACTGGACCCAGTATATTGGGATCGGGTAGTGACATGTTTTTAGTGGTGGCTCATGTGGGTCCAGCTCTGTAAATTGGTCTAGTCAACTTAGTCTAGACCAGCATGCAGTCTTGTAATCTGACCTAGGTCTAGGAATGACAGACTCTATAAACAAAATTAGAACACTTAGATTATTTTCACCATGTCACAACATAGGATCAAATTTATCTTATAAAATATATTTTTGCTTGCTTATAGTTTCGTAAGTTACCTTGCTTATGTTGTACCTAAACCTTACCCAGATTAGGTCGTTTGTATGATGATATATTTTACTGCCTATATTATTTTCTAGATTTTATGTATCTTTTAGTGTCCCATGACTTTCGAGGGTTATTTTCCTCCATATCTTTATCAGATTCTAGCATCCCTTATGGTCTATACTCTTTCGCTATTCATGGATTAATATTAGATTTTTCAATCTCCTTATTCAGCAAACCTATTTCCAATTTCTCTATTAGTTTGATCAAATCTTACTTCTCTATCTTTATTTAGAATCTAGATCCATTCACTATTTAGAGTTTCAAATTCTCCTTTAGCAAACCTAATAAACTCTTATCTACTCAAAGTATTCATGGATTAATATTAGATTTTTCAATCTCCTTATTCAGCAAACTTATTTCCAATTTCTCTATTAGTTTGATCAAATCTTACTTCTCTATCTTTATTTAGAATCTAGATCCATTCACTATTTAGAGTTTCAAATTCTCATTTAGCAAACCTAATAAACTCTTATCTACCCAAAGTATTTCTACGACTAGTGTATCCAACCATTTGTCTTGACCTTATTTCCAATTGACTTTCTCGAAACTAATTCAGAACCAAATTCTTCTGGAACCATAAAGCCCAAGGTTAATTATTACCAAATGAATTGGTTCAACTTAGCTAGTTCATGAATCTCCCAAAGGAATTATAAAATAATTTCATTATTGATTGTTATTTCCTAAGTTATTCTCAAGACCGAGAATATTTTCATTTGTTGACTTCCTCCACTGAACTTGAAACATTATTCTCTAGGCAACTTCTTTATCAATTCAAGGCCTAGAAAGCTTCTAAACTCAATCCTGGATAGGGGGTGCAACTCGGGCGGGCTAAACCCGAACCCGATCGGGTAAACCCGTTAATGGGTTGGGTTAGGGTTGAAGATATTCGGGTTCGGGCTTGGGCTCGGATTAAAATATTTGAACCCGATCAAATATCGGGTTGGACTTGGGTTCATGTGTTGGGTAACCCGAAGAACCCGAAACCCGACATACATATAATATATATATATATATATATATATATATATATATATATATATATATATATTGTTTCATACTACTTAAATAAAAAGTTTAAACTATAATTTTTTTCACCCGAACTCTTCAATTCCTTGTCATAAATCTCATTTCAGTTTTATTTTGTAATGATCGAGGCTTGATTGCTATTTTATGTATTTAATATTACTCTTGTTTAAAATTATTTCAAATATCATATTAGAGTCTGATAAACCCGATGGACCCGACCCAACCCGAGCCCAATCCGATCCTCCGGACTTGGTCTTGGGCTTCATATGTTGAACCCGAAGTCGGGTCGGACTTGGGCTTGGGCTAGGCTTATGATCTATCGGGTTGGGCTCGGGTTAACCTCAAACCCGACCCAACCCGACCGAGTTGCACCCCTAATCCTGGAGTATCATGAAGCAGGAATGGTCAGAGAATTGCTTCCATTCTATTATTGAATTTCCTCTAGTCATTGGAAAACTTTTGAATTGTTGAGCTATCCCTTTGAAATTCCCATGGACAAAGTTGAGAAAATATTCAGTGACCTAATATGGCTTCGCACATATGCGTTGCAGCCATTTATCTGAATAATGGAAACTGCGAGTTTACTACAGCCACGTTGCGTACTGGCGAGATATAAACTCGAAGTTGAAGTGATTTCAGGTGTTCATAGGTTTTCGGATATTATTGAGACTATGTCCTAAATGCATCATGTTTGTCTCCTATGTTGTTCAGCCAGGAAATGGATAAAGTTGGTAGATTACTCGGTAACCTATCATTATTCAAGTTATGGAGCCAAAAATTCACTGCAGTCAGGTGCACTCCGACGAGACATGAATTTGAGGCAAAGTGACTTTGGATATATTTGGTTTCCGAAAATTATTAAGACTATATCCATACCATAGTTGTCTTTTAGCACCATCAAATTATTCTAACTTTTGTCCGATTAGAGGATTTGCATTCTAGCGGTTGTCTCCATTTTTCGAAATATCTTATCCGAGTACATTCCTGTCATAGCTATTCTAATCACCCTTGCTATCCTACTATCATACAACTTGTTGAGTTTTTTTTCTGAGTCACAAACCCTTACACCCCATTCCAATTTGATTTGGAATTTTAGTCCCTGATCTCAGATGATTCCATTACTTTCTGCCTTCTCAATAAAATGTTGACGTCCGTTTCCTTCTTGTCTTTTCTGTTTCATGAGACCTCATTTGATTTTTTTTTTCTATTTTATGATCATATTTTAATCGTACCTAGATTTTACTCGTGCCTAAAAATGATTTTTGATCACAACAATATTTCAACTCTATCTCAGATCATATCTAGATAATTCTGACCGTACCTATATTTTATCATTATACCTAGTGATCATGTCTCGAATCCGATTATGCCTGATGATTTAAATTTGGAACGATCTATAGCAGGAATTTATAGAGTACATGAGTTATGGGGTAAAGATCAGATAAATATGAACAATTGTGATCTGAATCAAGGAATAATTAATGATATGAATACCAAGCAAATTGACATTGTAGATTAAAGGTAGTTAAATGATAAGCATGGAGAAGCACTTTAGGAAGGTGCATGATGAATCAGAAGATATATAAAGAACGACCAAAACAAAAAAATTTGGACTTAAGGTGTAACTAATTAAGGATGGCAATCGTATAAATTGAAGAGTGCAAAAGATTTTAAATCAGAAACCAGATATAGAAGGATTGTAAATAATACAAGGTTGGGAGATGAAATAAGATATATTTCTTTTAATAGGGGAAAGTTTGGTCAAAATGATACGGTGAAATCAAGATGAAGGGTTCGAGCTTAAACAGGATAAATAAATTTTATTGAGAATTCGGGATCAAATAGGTAAATGAGGATTTAGAATCAAGATATATACATGTTGGTGAAAATAGACGTCTAAATAAATTACAGAGTTATCACAAATGAGTAAAATAGATAAATAAGGAATGATAAAAAAATTTATGGATAATGACAAATTGGAGTATTGAAACGTGATGTTGGATTTTAAATGTGATATTGGGTTACTGAGGTTTGATACTAGAGTATTACGACAAGACGGAGTGTACCAAATTATAATATTTTGGTCAAGAACGTGATTGGAACACATGTAGTGATATGTCATAGAATTAAATTTTGGATATATATTAACAAGCTGAAGGAAGTACATAATATATTGCGAAAAATATTATGTGTTTAGTAAGAAAAAGGTGGAAAGACAAATTTTCTAAGGTTATGGCGGTAATTGAAAGTTCAGGGATGAAAGCAGAAATTCATAATTGTGGATAGTGACTGTGTTTCTAAGGAGGGAAGAATGTTATTTGAGAATAGTGGATAAGATTGATGAAGATATCGCACTACATAGATTTGCTATGGGACAGTTAGCCTAGTTAGGCATAAGGCTGTTGAAGAAGAATACCCTGACTGGTTTGCGGCATGATTGCACCCCGGCCCTTATCTTTGAAATTTCGAGGACGAAATTTTCTAAGGAAGGAAGGTTGTAAAACCCAACCCTTTAATAAAAAAATAAAAATAAAAAACCTTTTTCCCCTCACTCACACCCGGTCAAACCCATTTTCCCTCTCTCCCTACATCTCTCCCTACATTTCTCCCTACCTCCTTATATTCCTCTTCACCACTCTTTTTCACTCAACCCCCCCCCCCCCCCTTTCTTCTCACACGTCCAACCTCACCCCATGAAATCCCTCCTTATCACTCCATCACCATCTCCTCCCAACAAAACCTACACTCACCCGCATCTCCCAACCCCTTAAAAGCTCATATAAATCCTCTCATCTCCATTCTCTTTCCCCCATCTAATAACACTCCCCCATCACATCCTCCATCCCCTGACCGTCGGCGACCCCCGCGCCGACCGCGGCAGCACCTTGCGACCCGCCTGCCGAGCCGATCCCGCAGCCGCAGCATGTCACGCCCCGCTCCCGTAGGAGCGATCGTCCTCGCTAAGGCGTGATGCCGCACGAGCCTAGATTGCGCTCGTGCAAGGCAGTTCCATAACGGCCGATTACATCGGCGGCGACGGGGCCGTCGCACAGAAGTCCCAAGCAGAAATATTGAATACATTGCAGCGGAATTTAAAGAAGAACACATGAACACAAGTAACTCAAAAGAAATCTCTTATTGATATTGAATACAAGATTATATTTGTGGGCGCAAGGCCAAATTACAAGTCTCGCGTGCTCACTTTTCTCTCATTTACAAGTCACTCTGCTCTCTCTCATCTCTCGATACAATGCTTGAATCCAGTGGAAGCTTCGGAAGGCGATGTCCATACATTATGCCCTGTATAAGTCTTCAGATCACGCGACCGCACGCTTCGACTTGCCAAGGAACTCCGTGCCTCGACGCATCCAAGCGAGCACCGCGCCACGAGCTTCTACCTGTGCCTGCACATGAAACACTGTGTGGGTGTCAGTACCACTGTACTGGTGGAGTGAGCTTCTCGCCCACCCATACATAACCGACACGTTCATTTACTTTTGTGCAGCTTAAGTCCCTTTCGATTGTCTTTCTAGTCTTGCCTTAGGATGCATTTAAGACTTGACGTCTCGACGTGCAACGACATGGTCGTGCTTCAATACCAGCGTGTGTTTCGATCGAGGCAGAGCCTCATCGCTTAGGTACTTGACCAGACTTCAAGGCGGGACGGCAGGGTCGTGCCACATTCTATTCCAAACTTAGACTTGTTCAAGACTGTGCTTTGTCGAGGGGCAATTCACGTGAACTCGGCCGTGCCAAGACCGTTGCTTAAACTCAAGTCACTAGACCAATTCTCGTGCTGACGACTCAAGTGCCAAGGAACGGCAACGGAACGACTCGTGCAGGTCGTGCCTTAGACTTTACATAGACTAGTTTGCACATTCAAGACTGAGGCCGTGCCTCGCTATCCAGACTTATCCATGCTACCGCCTTGCGGCCATCCTGTTAGAGTCGTTTGGTAACTTAGACAAGACTTGTCAAATACAATCTCGACTTCATGAATATCCCGATGCCATCTATCGTGCTAAGCACGGTGCCTATGCTGCAGCCCAGTCTTAGGCCCAGACATTCGTTTACCGACTAGACAAGCATTCAAGTTCTAGACTCAATCCAAAGGCATACACGCGGAGTCGCCGCTATCTGCCGACTCATCTACATGAGGAGGTCACTAGCAATTTCAAGCTATCTTGGACATGGCTCGTGGGATATCCACCTGTACCAACACGGAGAGCTAGCCCGGTGGGGTGGAACTCTCCCATGCGGTCATCCAGCATCCTACGTTGAGCCACACTCGCTTCTTCTCCCGGGCGGATGATCCCGGTGCCCCGGAGGAGATCATCCGAGAAGACTACACCTTGTCGACAAGTTGTCCATGACCATGCAAGTCTAAACTCGATCTACCAGTCTTTCCTTAACATGAACATGCTTTTCCTTCTTTCTATCAAGACTTACGAGACTCCCAAGTGCGGGACTTATCAAGAATTTAGGCAGGACATGACCGGGCAGGACCGGCATGCTTATTCAAGTATTCAGGCAGGACATGACCGGGCAGGACCGGCATGCTTATAAAGTATTCAAGCAGGACATGACCGGACGGGACCGACATGCTTAAAAAGTATTCAAGCAGGACATGACCAGACGGGACCGGCATGCTTAAAAAGTATTCGGCCGTGGCTCGTGCCTTAGACAGACATGATTCTCTAGGCGACGCTAACGCTCAAGTCATATACTTTATACGACGAGCCTTATTCTCAAGGGACTACTTGACTTGACAACCGCAGCTAGAGCGGGACAGCGCTAGGAATGGCTTCGTTAGCCTAGAGTAACTCTTTGTTGACTTGTACGGGCAATGACTCGACGAGCGAAGGCTACGCCGAGCTACGCATCGAGGGAACGTGCTAGGCACGGGGTCGACTTAACAACCAAGTTCTCGGGTGCCTAGACTTAAGCCAACAAGCCATACAAAGATGACTTAACTTGCGGGACGTGCGAAGGCTATGCCAAGCCTTGTAGGACAAGACCGTGCATGCTTTGTTAAGCATTCGTGCGGGCGACGCCTATGACTTAGGCTATTTCAAGTGTTGGGACAAAACGACGGGACCAACGGGACATGCGAAGGCTACGCCAAGCCTTGCACAACGGGACCGTGCCTGCTTTAGCAAGCAATTACGTAGGCGACGCCTAAGACTTAGGCTACTTCAAGTGTCGGGACAACTTAACAACTTAAGCCAACTTCCTTCTCCCAAGCCACGGGATCGAAGGATCGAGTGTCATTTGAAAGCACGCTGAGCCGACTTCTATGCAGACCGTGGGACCATTTTCCATGTTCTAATACATTCCGACCCGACGGGATTATTCCCTTAGCTATGTTGGTGCGTAGCTTTTAGATTAGCCTACCAGTGCAAGTAGAAAACATTGCGAGTTATTATGTGAAGGCTAAGATGAAGCAAGTTCACCGAAACTCCCCCACCTGTGCGAGGAGTCGCCTCGGTCGAGCGAGCCTTCGAACAGCCGTTGCCAGGCTAAGTTCCAACGCCGTCGGCGTTTTGGTTTCTCCGATTGACTTTGCGGGACGGGGCACTACAACATACACCACTCAGAACCAGTGTTCTAAAAATCGGCCTAGGCGCCCGCCTAGGCGCCGCCTAGGCGCTAGGCGCCCGCCCACCGCACCGAAAACCCCCTAGGCGGTGGGCTAGGCGGGCCCTAGGCGCCCCTAGGCGGGCCTAGGCGGGCCCTAGGCGGGCCTAGGCGCCCCTAGGCGGCGGGTTTTTTGAATTTTTTGATTTTTTTTTTGATTTTTTTTTATTTTGTTTATTCTTAGTTGTATTTTGGATATTTGTTTGGGTTTTAAGATAGTATTTGGATTTTTAGAACATTGAAATTTCAAATTTCAAAATTCAAAATTTCAAAAATTTCAAAAAAAAAAAATTTTTTTTTCTAGGCGCGCCTAGGCGCCGGCTAGGCGGGCTAGGCGCTAGGCGGACCTCCGCCGCACCGAGTCCGCCTAGCGCTTTTTACAACATTGCTCAGAACAAGTCTCGTCCTCGAGACTTTCCTGAGGGCAAGCCATCCTACCATTTCTATGGCCAAGACTTAATCGTACGCACTTCGCCTACGCGTTTCCTCAATTCCGAGCCACGCTCTCACAACTATCAATCTTTTTGTTAACATGATTTCAAGATCTCGACACACTCCCATTTTCAAGTCTTGCTTGAACTCATTGTATCACTTGGCTGGATTATGCACGCATTCCAAGCGTCCCAAAATACATGCATTCAGCCAAGCCGCATGATAGAGAATTTGACATTCTCTCTCGAGTCGCATCGTGCACATACCCAGGCGTCCCTGAATATGCATGTCAGCCGAGTCTCGTGAGCAGGGTTTCCTATATTCGTGATTCACGCCATCCATCCATGCCAATCCTTAAGATCAATCCTTTCGATTGCTAACACTTGCAACAGGGGCGTTTCGCCTAACCGCTAGGCCGATCTTTACGAGGCTAAGTCAATGTCAGGATTGGAATCATAGTTCCCCAACAATAATGCCAATACTGACCCCAATCCTAGGGTCAAACCATAGTCGGTAGTACGGGATTTTCTACCCAAGCTCGCGTTACTCAGATTTCTAAACATCGAGCACGATCACCTATTTGCATTAATGCATGCGTTGCACATATTCGATTTTATCCAAATCACCAACTCTAACCAATTCGTGCATTCGATCACGAGGTCGTCTAGCTCGACAATACGTTGCGCCCCAATCTCACGCGAGTCCGATTATCCACGGTGGTTCGTGAATCACCACGCAACGCACTCGCAGAATAATCATTCTCATCGGGGCGTAACTCTTGTTTGAGTTTAGACTAACTCATTTTCGATACGCGGATTGGACCTACGCAATCCTCAAATTCGGTTCTTCAAACACACAATTCATTTTCGAGTCACCTTCGCGTCAAACCACAAGTCGAAGCATACAAATTATCACGCCAAGCTAGGTCAATCACCCCGCTGTATGAATCACCATACCAGCGCTCACGCGGAGTGATCGTCTCAAATCGGCACGACGCATGTGCGAGGCTGGAGTTGCGCTCGCATAAGACAAGAATGTCGAAGTTGTGGTTATCGACGAAGTAAATCCAAGCATTTCATTTTTCCAATCAATTTCGATAGTCCGACCGTCATTCATTCAACTAGAAAATCCTCGAGCCAAGTTTATCATTTCCTCGACACGTTTCAATTCCCGAGTATAGAATTTATCGGAACAATGACATTTGCACGATCGTTATTCCTCAAGCTCGTTTCAAGATCATTGTTCGAAACTCAAGTCACATTTCATTTGCATCAATCCGATATCGTACGCGCGATCCTCTAAGTTTCCTCGATCAAGGACTATTCATTTTCATTCATCGATTCGAATCATTTTTTTTTCCAATACGCGTTGCCTATTCGCAAGTTGTCCGAACGAGATGCTTGTTCGGGACATTCGAAGTCACGACGACTAAGCGTGACGTGTTCTAAGGCTTTGCGCGATCGCATCGCCTCGCCGACATACTCGTAATCCTCAATATTTGCTCGAATGATTTCCAAGAAAATCCATACACCACTCGGATTCGAGCCATACGATCTAGCCTACAATCATGTTCACGTCATTCGCTAAGACGTCCTTCGGATTCGTTCGACGAATCCCTAGCGTAATCGCTTACGTCGCATCGACGTACTAAGTTGTTCGCACTATTTCCTCAAAACCCAAGTTAATCCTCCGTGTACGCTTAAGTGTTAACTCGATAGCATTCCTATTGATAGACACTCTTAAGTGTAGCTCGTTCCCGACCGAGCGGTACTTGGTATCGCTCGCACTCGTTTGCACCAAAAGTCGAGTGCGCGATACGCGACGCAACTTAGCCAAAAGGCCGTGCGCATGGCTATCCCGTACGGACTTTTATTCGAGTTTGCATGCTCACATGCTAAGGTCAACGTTGGACTAGTTAGGCATGAACGCGACTTTAAGGTCGACGCAGGACTATTCGGGCACACGTGCAACTTGTTAACTTTAGCATACGTTTCATTCAAGACAAGTTAACACCGTTCGGCACAAAGGCCATTGCCTATCGATGCGTTTGGTTGAACGCTTGTACGAGCTTTCGAAAATATTTAGACTTATTGTATGGACAGCCGAGGGACAATCGAGAGAGAGCGCGTACTTCATTATCAACGACGAGCTTTCAAAACTGATAATTCGATTTGAAGTCCAAGGACGTAAAGCCGTGCTCTGATACCATTATGTCACGCCCCGCTCCCGTAGGAGCGATCGTCCTCGCTAAGGCGTGATGCCGCACGAGCCTAGATTGCGCTCGTGCAAGGCAGTTCCATAACGGCCGATTACATCGGCGGCGACGGGGCCGTCGCACAGAAGTCCCAAGCAGAAATATTGAATACTTGCAGCGGAATTTAAAGAAGAACACATGAACACAAGTAACTCAAAAGAAATCTCTTTATTGATATTGAATACAAGATTATATTTGTGGGCGCAAGGCCAAATTACAAGTCTCTCGTGCTCACTTTTCTCTCATTTACAAGTCACTCTGCTCTCTCTCATCTCTCGATACAATGCTTGAATCCAGTGGAAGCTTCGGAAGGCGATGTCCATACATTATGCCCTGTATAAGTCTTCAGATCACGCGACCGCACGCTTCGACTTGCCAAGGAACTCCGTGCCTCGACGCATCCAAGCGAGCACCGCGCCACGAGCTTCTACCTGTGCCTGCACATGAAACACTGTGTGGGTGTCATACCACTGTACTGGTGGAGTGAGCTTCTCGCCCACCCATACATAACGACACGTTTATTTCTTTTGTGCAGCTTAAGTCCCTTTCGATTGTCTTCCTAGTCTTGCCTTAGGATGCATTTTAAGACTTGACGTCTCGACGTGCAACGACATGGTCGTGCTTCAATACCAGCGTGTGTTTCGATCGAGGCAGTGCCTCATCGCTTAGGTACTTGACCAGACTTCAAGGCGGGACGGCAGGGTCGTGCCACATTCTATTCCAAACTTAGACTTGTTCAAGACTGTGCTTTGTCGAGGGGCAATTCACGTGAACTCGGCCGTGCCAGACCGTTGCTTAAACTCAAGTCACTAGACCAATTCTTTGCTGACGATTCAAGTGCCAAGGACGGCAACGGGACGACTCGTGCAGGTCGTGCCTTAGACTTTACTTAGACTAGTTTGCACATTCAAGACTGAGGCCGTGCCTCGCTATCCAGACTTATCCATGCTACCGCCTTGCGGCCATCCTGTTAGAGTCGTTTGCTAACTTAGACAAGACTTGTCAAATACAATCTCGACTTCATGAATATCCCGATGCCATCTATCGTGCTAAGCACGGTGCCTATGCTGCAGCCCAGTCTTAGGCCCAGACATTCGTTTACCGACTAGACAAGCATTCAAGTTCTAGACTCAATCCAAAGGCATACACGCGGAGTCGCCGCTATCTGCCGACTCATCTACATGAGGAGGTCACTAGCAATTTCAAGCTATCTTGGACATGGCTCGTGGGATATCCACCTGTACCAACACGGGGCTAGCCCGGTGGGGTGGAACTCTCCCATGCGGTCATCCAGCATCCTACGTTGAGCCACACTCGCTTCTCCCGGGCGGATGATCCCGGTGCCCCGGAGGAGATCATCCGAGAAGACTACACCTTGTCGACAAGTTGTCCATGACCATGCAAGTCTAAACTCGATCTACCAGTCTTTCCTTAACATGAACATGCTTTTCCTTCTTTCTATCAAGACTTACGAGACTCCCAAGTGCGGGACTTATCAAGAATTCAGGCAGGACATGACCGGGCAGGACCGGCATGCTTATTCAAGTATTCAGGCAGGACATGACCGGGCAGGACCGGCATGCTTATTCAAGTATTCAGCAGGACATGACCGGACGGACCGGCATGCTTAAAGTATTCAAGCAGGACATGACCGGACGGGACCGCATGCTTAAAAAGTATTCGGCCGTGGCTCGTGCCTTAGACAGACATGATTCTCTAGGCGACGCTAACGCTCAAGTCATATACTTTATACGACGAGCCTTATTCTCAAGGGACTACTTGACTTGACAACCGCAGCTAGAGCGGGACAGCGCTAGGAATGGCTTCGTTAGCCTAGAGTAACTCTTGTTGACTTGTACGGCAATGACTCGACGGCGAAGGCTACGCCGAGCTACGCATCGAGGGAACGTGCTAGGCACGGGGTCGACTTAACAACCAAGTTCTCGGGTGCCTAGACTTAAGCCAACAAGCCATACAAAGATGACTTAACTTGCGGGACGTGCGAAGGCTATGCCAAGCCTTGCAGGACAAGACCGTGCATGCTTTGTTAAGCATTCGTGCGGGCGACGCCTATGACTTAGGCTATTTCAAGTGTTGGGACAAAACGACGGGACCAACGGGACATGCGAAGGCTACGCCAAGCCTTGCACAACGGGACCGTGCCTGCTTTAGCAAGCAATTACGTAGGCGACGCCTAAGACTTAGGCTACTTCAAGTGTCGGGACAACTTAACAACTTAAGCCAACTTCCTTCTCCCAAGCCACGGGATCGAAGGATCGAGTGTCATTTGAAAGCACGCTGAGCCGACTTCTATGCAGACCGTGGGACCATTTTCCATGTTCTAATACATTCCAACCCGACGGGATTATTCCCTTAGCTATGTTGGTGCGTAGCTTTTAGATTAGCCTACCAGTGCAAGTAGAAAACATTGCGAGTTATTATGTGAAGGCTAAGATGAAGCAAGTTCACCGAAACTCCCCCACCTGTGCGAGGAGTCGCCTCGGTCGAGCGAGCCTTCGGGCAGCCGTTGCCAGGCTAAGTTCCAACGCCGTCGGCGTTTTGGTTTCTCCGATTGACTTTGCGGGACGGGGCACTACACAGCACCCGCGGCCGCCCCCCGGCCGCCGCACCAGCACGCAGCCCACCGCGCGGCGCCAGCAGCCGCCAGGCCCGTGTAGTGCCCCGTCCCGCTCAGTCAATCGGCAGAATCAAAACGCCAACGGCGTTCAGACTTAGCCTTGCAACGGCTACTTGGAGACATCGCTCGGTCGAGGCGACCGCTCGCTCAGGTGGGGTAGTTTCGGTAAACTTGCCTCATCTTAGCCTTCACATAATAAATCGTATGTTTTCAACTTGCACAAGTAGGCTTGATAATAAAATAGACGAATTCACATAGCTAAAGGGAATAATTCCGACGGGTCGAATTGAGTTAGAATATGGAAAGGTCCAACGGTCGGCTTAGAGTTGGTGCACGGCGTGCTTTGAAAATGACATTCGGTCCTTCGTCCCGTGGCTTGGGAGAAGGAAAGTTGGTTGAGTAGGCGAAGTCATGAATCATAGCCTAAGTCATAGGCGTCGTCCGCATGAATGCTTCATAAAGCATGCACGGCCCCATCGTCCAAGGCTTGGCATAGCCTTGACCCGCCCTATGAGTTAAGTTGCGTCGCACGGCTGCTGGCGTAAGTCTAGACGCCCAAATGACTTGGTCGTTCAGAAGTCGAACGCATGCGCGGCACGTTTCCGTAATGCGAGGCTTGACGCAGCCTTTGTTCGTCTCGTTGTGTGTTTAAGGCAAGTTATGTTAGGCTATCGGAGTGGTAGCAAGCACGGTCCTACGAGTTCTACAGTTGGGTATAACCACATAGTCCTACGGTCTCAAGGCCCGTCATATAAAGTATGACTTGGGCGATAGCGTCGCGTAGATCGGAAGTCGGCTTAAGGCACGATGCACGGACATAGTATTTAAGGCAAGAACCACGGTTGATCTAATGAGTTTTGGAGAAAGGACTTAATGATATGTTAACATGGAAAGAATGCTCGCGACCGTGGGTCGTCGAGGGATCTCAAATGATACGGAGAAGGCTCGCGACCGTGGGTCATCGAGGGATCTCAAGGAGCATCAACGGAGAAGGCTCGCGACCGTGGGTCGTCGAGGGATCTCAAGGATAGAAGTCTTGATATCGGTTTGAAAGAGATGGTAACATTGGAAGAGGAATGACTGTGTGAGACGTCAGTTTGTGTCGAGTCATGCATGGTCATTGGACAACTTGTCGACAAGGTAGAGTTTCCACGCGCGACAACCCTGGACGCCGAGGGACCGCGTCGTTCCGGAGGGAAACACGGTATAGCCGTAGCTGGACGAACCGCTCGGGTCATTCAGGAACTTTCAGCGGGGCTAGCTACTTGCGTTGAAAGGGTCGCCGAATGGCAAGGCTATAAGTCCACGATAGCTTGTGGTGTTAGTGACCAATTCATATAGATGGGTCGGCACGAGCGGCAATCCGCGTGTGTGCCTTTGGATTTAGTCGAGTGAATGTGTGTATGGTTGGAACAAAAGTGTTTGGGCCTAAGAATGGCTACAACATAGGCGACGTGCTTCGGCATGAGATGTGACGTCGGTCTTAAGTTGTTGGCATATAAGTTGCATAAGTTATGGTTTGAGTTGTCTTGAGTTTAAGTCAGGAATGCCGCAAGGCAAAGTCGGTCGAGCGGCACTTAGCCCACAAGTCTTGATTTGGGTCAGTTGGTGGTCAAAGTATCAAGGGCCGCGAGATGGCGATATGATTGAGTCTCATGATTTGAGTTGCGAGGCACGGCCTCAGCGAGGACTTATAGCACGGTCACACGGGAATGGAGTCTTATAGCGTAGTTGCGGCTCTGATTTTGGGCCGTAAGGCAAACACGACTTGATAGGTTAACATTGTTGGCACGAGAAAGGTCTAGAGGCAAGGTATGAGTCAACATCGTTGTTGCAAGCACGGGATGGTCTAAAGACACAAAATAGGCCAAGGCGTCTGTCCTAAAACTGATCCTAAGGCAAGAGTAGAAAAACAATCATAAAGTGACTACGTTGCACAAAGTAAATCAAACATGTTGGGTTTGTATGGGTGGGCCAGGAGCTCATTCCACCAGTACAATTGAGTACTGACACCCACATAGTTTTCATGTGCAGACACAGGTAGAAGCTCGTGGCGCGGAGCTCGCTTGGATGCGTCGAGGCACGGAGTTCTTTGGCGATTCGAAGCGTGCGGCCGCATGAAGTAAAGACTTATACGGGACATAATGTATGGACGTCGCCTTCCGAAACTTCCGCTGGCTCAAGACTTGTAATTGAGAGATGAGAGAGAGCTGAGTGACTAGTAATGTGAGAATAGTGAGCTTCAGAGACTTGTAATCTTGGCCTTGCGCCCATTGTAACCTTTGTTTCAATATCAATAAAAGAGTATTTTTGAAATGACTTGTGTTTTGCTTCAAATTCCGCTACTAATATTCAATGTCTCTGCATGGGACTTCTGTGCGACGACCCGTCGCAGCCGCTGGAATCGGCCGTTATGGAACCCGCCTTGCACGAGAGCAATCTAGGCTCGTGCGGCATCACGCCTTAGCGAGGACGATCGCTCCTACGGGAGCGGGGCGTGACAGCCCGGCCCCGCCAGCCGCTTCCGCCGTGCAAGCGACCCCCACCAGCGCTCCCCGTGTTCCCGACCGCGCCATGTCCCGCACGGCGCCCCGCCGCTGTCCCGTGCGGCGCCACGCCGCTGTCCCGTGGCGCCCCCGTCGCTGTCCCGCGGTGTCCCGTGCGCCGACCAGCAGCCGTGTGTCCCCTCCGCACACGTACACATGTTCCGCGACCCGTTCCGCGCTCCATGCGCGTTCCGAGTCCGAGGCATCCCCTCGGTGCTCCGTCACAACTTCCGGTAACCTCTTCTACCTTCTGTTAATTCACAGAACCATTTCTGTTCCAGGATACCCAATTTAGTAGTTTTCTATTTAGATTCGGTAATAACTGTTAGCATTAATTAGTTGTTTAACGTTAATTGTTAGATTAGAATTTTCGACTACGTTAATTATGATTAATGTCATAGTAGGTTATTTCAATTATAATTTATTATTATCCTTAACTGATAAATATAGCTTCAAAATAATTAACTATATAGTAAAAACATACTTTTTATATAGGAAATGATATTATAGGCAAAAACCATATATAATTATGTTTTCAGGTAAAAATGTGTATTTTCGTATTTAACCGTTATTTTTGTTAAATAAGTCTGGAATAAAAACTAGAGTTAGAAACGTATATTTTTCTAATAAAACCGTAATTTTACTAAAATAAGATTTTATGTAAATTATTATTAAATGATTATTCTTTACTAAATAAATAGTATTAGTAAAATATTTCGTAAATGTTTATTTAGAAAATAATTAAATTAGTTTTCAAATAATTATGAGTTTACGCGATATTTTCTTATTAAAATAAATTACGATAAAAACCGCTACTACTTTGATAATATTCCAAAAATACATTATCTCTGCCCTATTTACAAAATACTAGTAAAATAGTTTTACCAAAATATTACATATTTAAATTATTATTTTCTCTATACGTTGGTGGCTTTATTAGCCAATCTTGGTTTAAGTTCTAAGGACGGGATATTGTTAATGTAGGTTCGAATTCCTGAACCCTAATCGATACCCTTCTTGCTATTGTTTTCCACGTCGAGGATACACCTAAGGCAAGTTTCATATTTTTCATGTTTGCGTTTTATTTAATAATTAAATGTACTGCATCAATAGAATCGTGTATTATAGTGACACTGATTCACTATATCCCTCTCGGACTACACATTGATGGATGGATTGATTGATTGTCTCATTGACTCATTGACTCGGAGATTGATTGGGGGAGTAGTATAACATCTGTGACCAAAGCCATTGTTTACCGATTGCCTCTCTCGCGCTAACCCCTACCGCACATGGGGTTGAGCCGTACCGTATACTATCGTTTTGGCCAGAATGCTAGTATACATATTGCCTCTATCCAGCCGGTCACAGATTCTGTTATACTCAAAACACTATTGTAGAATTGCATCATTATAGTTCCTGAGAATATTGACTGTCATCTTTTACTATTATTTAGCAAAATATATAATACTTTTAAACTGTCTTGCGATTCATTTATTATTTTAGAATGTTTGATGTGAAAATATGTTTTTGCTCCCTCCTGACTGGAAACCAACATTTTTAGGTGACTGCGACGGCAAGGATCACGCCTTTAGCTCTTTCTACGGACCTGGTCCGAACCCTGACAAGGTAGCTGAACCTGATCAGGGAGCCCCAGAGTTTTAGTTGTACCTTGGTTTAGTTATTTCCCTTTGTTGCAATAAAGACCATGCAATAATTGAATGCTTGCTTGTTTGTATTTTTTTCCATTTCAGACCAGTTTCCAGGTTAATAAAATGTTTTTCTTTCCACTTTAGTTTTATCTGCTTATGTTCACTGCTTGATACAGCTTACTGCCGCCGTCTCACAACGGTGCAGGCTGGACATGATCCGACTGGACCCAGTAGATTGGCATCAGGTCGTGACAGAAGTCATGTGGTTTGGAGATTTCAACACATCAAACAAGAGGTCCGAGTTCAATTGTTCAAAATGGATTTACTTATGACGTGTTAGAAATCTCCAAGACGCATGATCTAATCCACACATTTCAGAACGTAAGTTCATGATGTACGGTTTGGATCACATTTCAGAACGTAAGTTCATGATTTCGACACATCAAACAAGAGGTCAGAGTTCTATTGTTCAAAATGGATTTACTTATGACGTGTTAGAAATCTCCAAGACGCATGATCTTAATCCACACATTTCAGAACCTAAGTTCATGATGTACGGTTTGGATCACAATTTTGGATGACCCACCTGAAATGAAGACTGCATGCACATCACATTGAAAATTTTGACGAATGTGCAAATGAACAGAACAAATTAGTATGTAATGTTATCCCAATTACTAACCAGGTTGTTGGATGGATGCTGTTCTGCCAATAGCCAATCCAAGCCCACTACGGCGAGTATTGTTCTGGAACCCTGAGGCCGAATTAGATGAATTTGCATCGTTCTCCAGATCAGGACGAAGAATGTCATCCATTAACCGACTAACGTTTTTGACTTGAAAATGTATGTTTTCCTGGACTTGTTTCTGCTGATCAGGAAGAGCAGCTTTGTTTGCCATTTCAATGATCTCGTCTGCATCTTTTTCATCAGCGTTCATCCCCAAACGGTTATAGCTGAAATTTAGAATTAACACCAAGAAGAAATGCAATTAATACAATACAATTCCTTGACACATATCCTATTAGCGTATCACCAAGTAAATGAATAATGTTCAAAGTACCATCTATCAAAATAATGAAAGATGCAAGAAAGTTGCTACTTGTGAGCACAGAACATTACAAGTAATCATATCTAGTAATATTAGTTCAATTCCGAATTCTGTGACACTAAACAGAGAGCTTATAACAGAAACATCACAAAGTAATCACATTCAAGAAGAACTGTTAAAGGAATGCAGCTTTAGACTGATAAACATAAACACATCCGAAGAAAAAAGTGTCACTGGTCTATGGATGATGTGGTTTTGACACAGATCTCAAGGATTTCCATAATTGGAAAGTATCTATTTCGTATTAATAACCGTGGAGAGGTTTTCTTGTTCGGTTTGGATTAATGTGCTACTGAATAGCAATGTACTTGATAAACAGGCTGATTACCGGTGGTATTAAGTGCTATTTAGTATAAACTGATGTTGCCAATTTAAAGTTCTCATTTAATTACTGAAAAATATTTTAACTTTTGAAGTTGTATACTTAATTGTTTAACAATAGAAGACGAACCTGGTCAAAGGTGCTTAGGAATGACACTCATACATGGTATTGTAACTACACTTTTGGGGGGTTTAGTATTTAGCTATATTGCACAGACATGGATTCAACATGACACCTTTTAGACACCGCAACACGGATCGGCACCTATTTTGGCGTGTCCTAGTGTATTCCGGAGTGTCCTGGTGTGTCCGATGCATGTGTCCGACACAACACGACACGGACATGACATGAATTATGGAGTGTCTGTACTCCTTAGGTATTTAGGATTTTGAATAATAATATTAACACCATAAAGTTTGAATGCTCCAATAGAAGCCAACACAACCACGAAGCCAGAATAGAAGGTGCAGATGATAAGGGAAATCACAGCAGGCATTCAGCCAAGCCAGGTTGTCCAATCCTAAGAATTGTCCAGCCTACTGGTTGGCTCAGCCTATACTGGAATCAGCTCGGCCGTAGGGATGAGAGGCGATCTGATTTCTGTGCATAGTTAGCTCAGCAGATCAGTAAATCTAGCCCAATCACAAGTGGTTCAGAACGCGGGACTCGATCCATCCAGTTCATTAAGCAATTTTTGAGAGGTTTGGATGTGCTAATATGTGGGTCCAAGCAATGTAGTACGACTAATACAAATCTATAGAGACTTATATTAAGGTTCAAGAAAATAAAATAAAAGATTGACATGTGAGACTGCATCTAACAAGGAACTGTAGCCTTTCTTTTTCACGCCTCATGGTAATTGTGATCAATCCACTGGATATCCAAACAATAAGTACTACCAATGGACCAAGTATGTAGTGAAATCACTTAATATAACACAGGTCTTGACCAGTGTAAATCATGCAGCCTACTCAAGTTCAAATTTTTGCAGAAAGAGACCTGCTCTCCAAGATTGCAGCACTATAGAATGAAGATGAAGGGATAAGAAAGGACGAGAAAAGGTCAGAAACTGGAGAACGGACTATAGGATTTATTTCGAGGGAACTTGAGAAAAAAGAAACCTTCTGCCTGTCTCTTCTTCCCCTCTTTTTCACCTTTCCTACAGCAACATCAGTCCTAAATACCGTTGAAATCTAAACGATCATGCCATAATCAATTACATGCCTATTCGAGATGCTGTTCGAGAGATCTTGATCGTGCACAGTCTGGGACCGAAATTCATGTGTTTGAGACCATGTATACTTTGTAAGTGACAGTCGACCAAGTCACGATGGCAGATCAAGCTCTTCTGGCAGCATTGAGAAGCTCAATAAACACCAAAATTACAACAATTGGAGCACTCGTGGTATTCTATCTTGCCGGGCAAGCTCTATAGGATATTCTTGTTGTAGTGAAACAAATTCTATCTTGCCGGGCAAGCTCTATAGGATATTCTTGTTGTAGTGAAACAACAACCAAGTGATGGTGGTTTGTTAAGAAAATGGAAGATTAAGCACATAAAGCAATGCACACATTAACTTTAGCTTTGGAGGGCTTGCTTTTGAGAACATTAAGAGATCAAAGACAACGACAGAAGCATGGACATGCTATCAACATCTTCAGAATGACAAATGTGTTGTAGTGTGTGCCTCGTGTTCAACAACGGAGTGCGAATGGTGACGTCCAGTGATCAGAGAAGCTCAGGAGGAGTCGAAGACACCAAACGGGGTTCAAAATAAGATCCAAAGTTCCAATTGCTACAGTAAACGGTATACCTCTTGCTGCAGTAAGCAGCTAGAGCTCTTTTTCTACCGCGTAGTGAGCACTTTTTTCTACCGCGTAGTGAGGTGCTCACTAGAACCGCAATTCCAATTCGAACTGTTTAGGTCAGCTTTGGTAAGTATTTTGACGGTTCACATTGCTCCAAACTTCGGAAAAGTATAGGAGAGCAATATTGGAGGATTTCTAACCCTAATTTGGTGAGCCAAGCATAAGACAAACTAAGGGAATAGAGAGAGAAAGAAGGTGGAGAGCTCGTTGAAGATCTCGTAAAGAAGAGTTTATGCGTCCAGTTAATTTGTATGAATTCTTATAAGGTGTTCCCTCGTTTATTTGATAAAGTAATTCTCTTCTTGCTCCGTGGACGTAGGCCAATTTTCGGGTGAACCACGTTCAGTGTTCTAAATGGCGGTCAAGGCGACGCCTAGGCGCTAGGCGATCGCTCTCCGCACCGCTTTTGTTGTAGGCGGTGGAGTAGACGGCCGACGGTAGTTTGGTAGTGTAGGCGGAGGTGAGGCGGTGTAGGCGGAGGTGAGGCGGCGTAGGCAGACGCCTAGGCGGAGCAATGCCTAACTAAATGTTTTAGCAAAACAGTTTTGCAAGCATTATGGACCTATGGTTCGCTTTTACGAGACTGGAATTTCATAAATCTTTTTTATACACTTAGTTATGCATAAAATATCCTAAAAATGCATATTATACAAAAAAATAATGGTAAAATAGAAAAAAAAATGTCCAAAATGTATTAACC
>JANAVB010003115.1:0-62500 GCA_029216955.1 Iris pallida
GGTGAAGACGGGGGTCTGCAGCGGAACGGCCGAGGTCAAGAAGGTGGCTGCGGCAATGGAGAGGTGCCGCGATGGTCGGAACAAAGGTTGAGAAGGAACAGCGGGGCGGATAGGATTGGACGTTGAGAATTGTTATCGTGTTCGAGATGTGGACACGGAAGGAAAAAATATGTAAAATATTATATTAGAAAACACCCGGGTCGGACCCGAGCCGTCACGACGGACACGAGGAAGCGGACGCCGACACTGCACTCTCTTATGGTGGAGGAAATTATGAGGAAAATTAATATAGAGGCTCCCCTATTTATAGGGGTGGAAACTCCTAGTGGGATAAGGATTAGAATTGATTTAAAAACCCCAATAGATAATTTACTTTTTATTTTAAATTAATATAAACTAATATAACCAAATACAATCCGATCCGAATCCATATCTAGATAATTCATATCTATAAGTTTAAACTAAATTAAAAATCATATCAATTTAATTTAATTTACTATAAATGATCAAACATTAAATCCATAAATTTCGAATTATCTTTATAATAAATAACAATAATAATTAATTTCAAAAATTACTATAATTATTAAATATTAACAGGAAATAATTTCAAAATAGCTTTTTATTTAATTTAAGATAAAATAATTTCAAAATTTACTATAATAAATGAACAAAATTTCATTAAATGACATATATAAAATTTTACATAAAACAAAATTTTCTGAATTATTACTTATAAATAAAAATAATCCTTTTAAAATAACTACGGTATAATATTTTTCGTGCTCAAACACGATATAATATTTACTTTATATAAAAATGCTTTCTATTGGAAAATCTATACTATAAACCTTTGTATATATAAAAATATACTACCTTGCATATACGTACTCGCACGCAAATAGTATTCACATAAATATTTATTTTCAAAATTACTAACCGTATTTGTATAATAAAATATCTTTCTCAAGGAACAAATATGTTTTGGCAAACATTGTATGATACTAAAACAAGCAACTCTTATTTACCATATAAGTATTTCGAAAAATATTTATTTACTATTTAAGAGTTTATAATAAAACGAATTTAGAAGAAAACTAAATATTTTGTATCTACGTATTCGTACTCGTCGTATAATACCAAAATAATTTAAAAAAATTTAGTAGAAATTTAGGGGTATTGTATCCCTGAACGACGTCCATGAGAGACGATATTGTCACATCATGCCCCACTTCATAGAATCTTTCTTGGAATATGTGCTTGAAGCCGTCAAAGGAATGGACGCAGTTGTCCGGAAGGTTGCGGTACCAGTTGAACGTGATTCCCTCCAATGCTCCGATGAATAATCGTGTGAGGATGGCGTCGCTATGCGGCAAGTGGTCTGTTGAGACCTAAAAATACGTCATGTGCCGGCTGGCAGAGGTCTTTCCGTCATACGAATCGATATGAAATAGTTTGTACCGTGGCAGAAATGGAACATCTCTCCACGCAACGGGATACGACTGCTGTATTTTGAAGTCCCGGGAGGAGTCTCGGGCATTGAACATTGCTCGAAGCTTCTGGACTTACATTCTTGCTCCCTGGCTTCGTCTGCAGCTGAAGGAGCGGATGCTCCTAGAGGATTGTCACCCAAAGGAGAGCGTCGTGTTGGAGTCCGCATTGACTGCGGGTCCTAAGCATGTTTGTCCAGGCGTCCTCGCTGGTTGAGTCGACAAGGCAACTTTGATTTCGTCTACTGACTTGACCAAGGATATGAGCATGGCTTCAAGTACTTCTAGACGTTGTCGATCCGTAGGTCCTTCATGATCATCTCCTACCATAAACACTGTCCGGAGGTGGGGAGAGACGATGAAACCGTAGAGGATGTGCTTTCCGTGTCATACCCTCGTATAGAGAAATCGTTGGGGAACGTCGGAATGTCCTCCTCTTCGGATTCGGAAGGGGTGCCACTCCCTGTGCAGGAAGCTGCATCGTCTTGGTGAAGGCGGTCACCCTCGGGGACGTCCAGGTCTGTTGCATAATTCTACTGGATCGCTACCCCCTGTGTATCCTCTTGGAATACCGGGTTGTCGCATACATTGAGGGGACTGCTACCCCCAGCTTCATCTACCCCCAGGGAGGTCGAGGATGCACCCCCGGGTGTTGGAAGCTTCTTTCTGGAACGGGTGCCCAGGTAGACACCCCCTTGTTGGCACATTTTATTTTGATTATTAACAGCATCTTCGTAGTTTAGTTTTCTGTGTCTTCAGATTCTTATCTTCTCAGAAGCTCTACTACTAAAGTCTTTCCGTTCAAGTACAACCTTACTTTACATCGAAGACTGAAGCAGTTTCCAGGCGCTCCTTGCATAAGACGGATTCCTCCTGCTTAGAGTCTTCGTGTCTGTACAAAGTCTAGGTATATCTGTAAACACCTAAGGACGGATGACAAGTAAGAGAACAAGTCAAAAATCAATTAAATACAGAGCGGCATACCGGCGGCATGCTTCGGCATACCGGCGGTATACCGTTTTTTTCGTCCACAAAGTTGCTGTGACAATTTGTCGGCATACCGGCGGCATGCTTCGGCATACCGGCGGTATACCGTTTTTATCGACCCAAAATTGCTGTGACAAATTGTCGGCATACCGAAGGTATGCTCCTGCATGCCGGCGGTATACCGCTTAGTGGACCACAGAAATGTTCTGTGACAAAACGTCGACATACCGACGATATGATTCGGCATACCGACGGTATACCGTTTTGTTTGCACAAAAATGTTCTGTGACAAAACGTCAAAATACCGACGGTATGCCGCGGCATACCGACGGTATACCGAGTTTCAAATACTTGGTTTTTGAATTGCTCTGACTAGCATTAATGGTCGCATTTAATGCTCTCAAACGGTCATTAATATGACCGTTACTATTTGACCGGTATACCGACAGTATGCCGCAGCATACCGACGGCATGCCGGTCTGTCTGTATCCAGAGCATTAAATGCCACCCACTCTTGGTTTCTCTATAAATGAAAGCTCTCTCTCTCTTGAGGCTTTCACCAACTCTTGCCATAAATTTTCCAACAACCAAGAGCTCCACCATTAATACTCTCCCAAGCTTTTAATTATCATCCTCTCCCAAAAGTGATAAAGTATTTAAGAGTTGTAAATTTCGATCTTCACGTGTTAGAAGATCAACAAGTTTCTCTTCTCATTTGTTTGATGTTGGCAAGCCTTCGTAAGCAAACTCGTGTTGAAGTTGGCGAGTCTTCGGATCCAAACTCGTGTTGAAGTTGGCGAGTTCTTCTGATCCAAACTCGTGTACTATTTGACTAAATAGTGAATTTAAGCCGAAGAGAGTTCCGGGACTGGATTGCCTCAAACGAGGATACCAGGATACATCTTGTGTTTGATCTTCTCACTCTTTGCTTTTATTTGTCATATATTGCGTCTGTTGCACTAGTTATTTTTATTACCCTATTCACCCCCCCTAGGGTTCTACAATTGGTATCAGTGCTTTGTTCTCTTGATTTGGATTTACACCCTTTGAGTGATCCATGGCCTCTAATCCTAGTATCAACACCTTCCACAATGAAGGACACTCCACAAATAGGCCTCCCCTATTTGATGGAACCAACTAATAACTACTGGAAGATTAGGATGAGCATTTATCTGAAGTCCATAGATTTCAATTTATTGGATTGTGATAAATGGTCTTCCTACTCCTTCCAGAGTTATTGAGGATATTGCTTCTGACACCCTTCGGGACACACTTACTGAAAACACCAAGAAGCTTGCGAGTCAAGATGCCAAGGCAATGAATGCTCTTTATTGTGCTCTCGACAGTAGTGAATTCAACCGAATCTCTAATTGCAAGACTTCCAATGAGATTTGGAAGTTACTTGAAGTCACACACGAGGGTACTTCACAAGTGAAGGAATCCAAGATTAGTAGACTCACGCAAGAATATGAGTCCTTTAAAATGAAGCATGATGAATCTATTACTTGCATGTTTACTCATTTTGGTAATATTATTAATCCTCTCTCTTCTTTTGGTAAGGAATATCCTGCTCATGAAAAGATCAGAAAAATTCTTAGAGGATTGACAAAAGTTTGGAGTCCTAAAGCTACCGCAATCATTGAGGGGAACGACCTAACAGTCATGAACCTTGAGACCCTCATGGGTAAGCTAATGACTCATGAACTCGATATGAAGGATCAAGAGGAATCCTCCATACAAAGAAGAAGAAGGAGAAGATCAAAGAGAAGGAGAAGTCTTTCGCTCTCAAAGTTACAAAGTCCTACTCCAAGGATAGCTCTGACGACAATGAGTCGGAGATGATGAGGAAATAGCTCTCACAGCTAAGCACTTCCGGAAGTTCCTCAAATTCAATAAAGCCAACCACTTCAGACGGGACAATGAGGAAGATCCGGCGTGCTATCAATGCAGAAGAACCGGATACATCAAGACTGATGGTAAGAAGAGACTCAAGCAAGTACGAGAAGCCTAGCAAAGGAAGCTCGTCCTCCAAGAAATTTGCCAACACAAGCATTTGGTGTGAGAGTGACGCAAGTGACTCCGACAATGACAAGGAGTGCAAACACAATGCCAACGTCTGTCTCATGGCAACCGATGAGGTACTTGATGATCTCTCCTTAAATACTCTTACTTATGATGATTTGGAGAAAGCTATTCTTGAATTGCATGAAGAGCACAAAGGTGTTAGAAATAAATATAAGAAATCTCTTAAAGAGGTTGATGCTCTTCAACTTGAAGTAGAAAGACTCTCAAGCATCATTATTGATGTAAAGGGAAAATCTCCTGCTTCTGACACGGATGAAATAGAGTCGTTGCGACTCAAGCTTCAAGAATCTTTTGACACCATCAAGAAAAATGATGATGAGATTCAATCCATGAGAAGTTCTTATGAATTTGCTATGCACAAAGTTCAAGATGCTAAGGAGAGAAATGACACTTCTATTAAGTATAATGATCTTCTTATACAGAGTAAGAAATTTGGTAATAAGGACACTACTCACATGCATGCTCCTAGACATCTCCACACTCATCACAATGCTAGGCATACTTCTTACATGAACACTACACACAAATCCTTTTCTAACACAAGGAAAGGACCATTTGTTAAGAAAACACTTCGCATCATGCTTTTTATTATCATCATCATAATACTAATGCTAGAGCTCCTCGCACTAGAGATTCACATATGCATGATTCTCACATATCTTCTTCTAAATCCTCTATGATTTGCAATTACTGTGGCTTGCATGGACATACGACCAATTATTGTCATACAAGGAAACTTGTTGACAAGAAAGTTTTTATGTGGGTTCCTAAGACTAACACTCAAGGACCCATAAGATCATGGGTACCAAAATGTTCATCTTCAACTTATGTTGTAGGTGAAGAGTCATTTTCATGCTAGAAGCAAGTGGATTCTCGATAGCGGTTGTTCACGGCACATGACCGGGATGCTTCATTATTTACAACGCTATCGATGAAGAATGAAGGACACGTCTCTTTGGTAACAATCTCAAAGGTCACATTATAGGGAATGGTAATACAGGTTTCCCTCCTTATCCTTGTATTAAGAATGTGTGTCTTGTTACTAATCTTAAACACAATCTTCTTAGTATTTGTCATCTTACCGATAATGGTTATGATATCAAGTTTGTTAAGCTCAAATGCTTCATTACCGATAGCTCTAATGGATCTATTGTTTATGAAGGGATTAGAGAAAACAATATCTATGTTTTATATCTTATTGAAGACACTAACAATGACAGGTGCTTAGTTGCTAAAACGATGAGAGTTGGCTTTGGCACATGAGGCTTGGACACGCCAACATGGATACCATCTCTCATCTTGCTACCAAGAAGCTCGTAAGAGGACTCCCAAGTATCCCGTTCAAAAAGGATATTGTGTGTGAAGAATGCGAGAAGAGTAAGTTAACAAAGTCATCCTTCAAATCAATCAACTCTGTGAGTACTTCTAGACCCCTTCAACTTATCCATATGGATCTTTTTGGTCCTAGTAGAGTTGCTAGCCTTGGAGACAAGCTTTATGCTTTTGTTTTAATTAATGATTTTTCGAGATTCACTTGGATTATTTTTCTTGCTTGCAAAAGTGATACTTTTCGTGAATTTGTTGCCTTTTGTAAACGTGTTCAAAATGAGAAAGGTTTTTCTATTAACAAAATTAGAAGTGATCATGGCGGAGAATTTGATAATGCCGATTTCAAAAGATTTTGTGAAAAGAATGGTTTTGGACATGATTTTGCTTGTCCACGAACTCCCAACAAAATGGTATTGTGTAGAGAAAGAATAGAACCCTTGGCGATATGGCCCTGGTTATTTTAAACCAATATAAGCTCCCCCAATATTTTTGGGCGGAAGTCGTTAATACGGCATGTCATGTTATAAATAGGGTCTTGATTAGACCTATTTCTAAGAAGACTCCTTATGAGCTTTGGTTTGACAAAATTCCCTCTATTGAATATTTCAAAGTTTTTGGTTGCAATTGTTTTATTTTGAATACCAATGATAACCTAGGCAAGTTTGAAGAAAAAGCCTATGAAGGAATATTCCTTGGATACTCTACTCATAGTAAAGGTTTTCGTGTTTTTAATAAAAGAAGTCTTGTTGTCGAAGAGTTAATCAATGTCTCTTTTAATGAACTCAACTCTTCTACATTCTCCTCTTCCGAGGATACTGATGGCATCTCGTTTGGGTTGGAGAACTCCTCTATTGAAGATCGTCCTTCTTCATCTAACAATGAAGTTGTGACTCCATCAAAAGAGTCTCCTCCTCTCGAGCCTCCTCAAAAGGATCTCCCAAAAGAATGGAGATTTGTCACCAATCATCCTAAGGAGCTTATCATTGGGGATCCTTCCTCCAGTGTTAGCACTAGATCCGCCACTCGTGATCTTTGTGCAAACGTGGCTTTTATCTCCCAAATAGAGCCTAAAAATGTTAATGATGCTTTTTTTGATGAATTTTGGATGATAGCTATGCAAGAGGAGCTAAATCAATTTGAGCGGAGCAAGGTTTGGGAACTTGTCCCAAAACCTAGCAATCATCCCATTATTGGAACAAAATGGGTGTTTCGTAACAAACTTAATGAAGATGGGTTAGTGACTCATAACAAGGCCCGATTGGTTGCTCAAGGCTATAACCAAGAGGAAGGCATTGACTACGACGAAACCTATGCTCCGGTTGCACGTCTTGAATCCATTCGTATGCTTTGTGCTTTTGCTTGTTTTAATGACTTTAAGCTCTTTCAAATGGATGTTAAGAGTGCTTTTCTGAATGGTATTATTAAAGAGGAAGTTTATGTTAAACAACCTTCCGGCTTTGAAGATTTTCAATTTCCTAATGTGTGTTCAAACTCCACAAAGTTCTTTATGGCCTCAAACAAGCTCCCCGTGCTTGGTATGAGCGCCTTAGCTCCTTTCTTGTTTCCCATAATTTTTCAAAGGAGAAAGTTGACACAACACTTTTTTAAATCCCATAATGGCACTCTCTTATTGGTTCAAATTTATGTCGATGACATTATTTTTGGTTCTACTAACAACACACTTTGTGTAGAATTTGCTAAAGTAATGCATGAAGAATTTGAAATGAGTATGATGGGTGAACTTTCCTTCTTTTTGGGGTTACAAATCAAACAAAGACCCAAAGGAACCTTCATCAATCAAGCAAAATATACAAAGGACCTCCTCAAGCGTTTCGACCTCGACTCATCCAAATCAATGAGGACTCCTATGGCTACAACGACAAAACTTGACAATGATGAAGATGGCACATCGGTCGACATTCGTAAGTATAGAGGAATGATCGGTAGTTTACTTTATTTAACTACTAACCGTCCTGATATCATGTTTAGTGTTTGCTTGTGTGCACGATATCAAGCCAATCCAAAGGAATCACACTGTGTGCCATTAAGCGCATTTTTTGTTATCTCAAAGGCACCATTAACATGGGCCTTTGGTATCCGAAATCTTCAACCTTCGAGCTTCACGGCTTTTCGGATACAGATTTTGCCGGATGCAAGATTGACCGAAAAGTACTAGTGGCACATGTCAATTCCTCTGGAAGTCTTTGGTATCGTGGTTTAGTAAGAAACAAAATTCTGTTGCTCTTTCAACCACTGAGGCCGAGTATATTGTGACTGGTTGTTGTTGTGCACAAATTCTTTGGATGTCACAAACACTTTTAGATTATGGTATTTCTCATTCTTGCACCCCTATTAAATGTGATAACACTAGCTCAATCAATCTCACGAAAAATCCGATTTGTCACTCACGCACGAAGCACATTGAAATTAGATACCATTTTCTTCGTGACCATCAACAAAAGGGAGACGTTCGTCTTGAATTTATTGATACTACTTATCAGTTAGCCGATATTTTCACCAAACCGCTCCCGGAAGATCGCTTCACCTTCCTTTGCCGAGAATTAGGCATTTTATCCTTTGACCCGTAATTCTTCTTGGCCGGCACACCGACGTATACGGCGGTATACCGGCGGCATGCCGTTTTTTGATTCAGAATTAGGTTCTGTCTCGAAACTCGACATACCGTCGGCATATGTCGGCATACCGACGGTATGTCGGATCGCGGCGGACAGGATTTCAAATACAGATCCGAGCCCACCTTTCTTATTTTCTCTCCTTATTCTTCTCAACCCTCATTTAGTTCTTTCTCATCCATCACATTCCAATTAATTATCCTCTCATCTTTCTCATTCATAACTTCCCATCTCATTTATTACCCATCTCTTCACATCCCCATTACTCCTCTTTTTACTCCCCTTTCATCATTTCCAACCACTAACCTTTCATATCCCTCATTACTTCCCTCTACAACCGTTCCCAACCTACCCTCCCATTTCAAACTCCATCCTTTCATCTCCCTCCTTCTCTATTAAAACCTACTTCTTTTATCTCTTCTCCCTACTCTTCTCTCATCCTCACCTAAACCCTAACTTTTCTCCATGGCCAATCCGAAGCGTCCCCGCTCCTCCTCCACCTTCTTCAATCCTTTCATCCCGGTGGCTCTCCCTCACGGGTATGACCAGCGGGTCTTTACCACCTCCTTGGCGGCAGAGATGTGGTTCCAACATTTCGTTCATCATAATGTCTTCAAGGGTCGGGCTATAAATTGGAATCTCTTTCCCGGCCATGTCTCTCTCTTTGACGAGGCCGGACTCTTTTGCCTCCTTCGGCGTCAAATATCCGTCTACCCCGCTGTCGTCCGTCTCTTCTATTGCAATTTGGTCCCGGACGACGAGAACAACGCTATTCAGTCGATGGTCAACGATCGTCACTTCCGTCTCACGTCTCGGGACATTGGCAACATCCTCGACATCCCAGACAGAGGAGATGCTCTGCCATTCCTGGCCGTTCTTCACTCTTCGGCGGCGTCCCCCTTCGACGAGTTCTGCCGCATCATCTGCAAGGTCCCCAACCCTCCAGCTATCCCAGCCCTTTCCGCACAGCTGGAGCCGTTTTACTACGAGCTCCATAGGATTGTGTGCCACACATTCTTTCCTAAGGGCGGGAACTACGACGCCATTACCGGCGATGCCCTAGTGTGCATGTACTTTCTTTATGCAAGGAAGTCCTTCTCCTTCCCCAAGACTCTCCTCCATCTCTTCAAACGTGTCATGCCGGCGGGAAAGCAGAACCTTTACTACGGCTCCTTCATCACTCTCCTTCTGGAAGCCAAGCAGGTCGATCTCTCCCTTTGCTCCTCGGACGGCGTTCCTTCCTAACTCGCTGTTTCTCGCTCCGCTAGTGGTGCATCTACTTCGTGTGCTTCGTCTTCCCAAGAGCCACCAGCTTCCACTCCTGCTGCTCCCGCATCTACTCCTCCTGTCTTCGGCCGCTACATGCCGCTGACTCAGCAGTACTTCGACATGCGCTTGGCGCAGGCAGAGGAACAGATGAAGGCTCATATTCGTGGCCTTGGCAATCTGATTCAGTCCCGCTTTTATGACCAAGCATACTTTATTCAGCGCACTATTCAGGACCGGGACATATTTCTGGATCTGAATCTCCAAGATCCTATGTACCAGGCTCCATGCTTTTCTGATCCCAATGCCTATGGGTTCATGTACCCGGACGGCATTGATCCTTACGGCGCCTTTCAACAAGCTCAGGATGGTGGGGACGATCCGGCGGACGATTAGGGGTGGCTTCCTTTTGGATGATGGTCTCAAATAATGCGTGTTTTAGTTATGTGTGTTTTTTTTATATTTTATCTTTTGCGGTCCTTCGGGGACCTATGTGTGATTGGCTTTATTACTTTGCAGTCCTGCGGGGACTTGGTTTGTGTCTGTCTCTTGTTACCAATCTCTCTTCTGGGAGAGTCTTTTATAGTGTCCTTTGTAGTATGACTATCTTGCTGTATTCAGCTTTCTCTTCCATATATAAATGCTTGCTTTTTTTATTCTATGCTCTTGTCTTTAGTATTGCTATTTTTAAAATCTGTCTTCTTTTTCCCATCTTTGACTAAGTGACAAAGGGGGAGAAAACGTATTGAGGGGGAGTTGTCTACCTACGGGGGAGTTACTCCCTGAAGATGCTATCTCTCTATTTTGTCAATTATCAAAATGGGGGATTATTGGCACATTTTATTTTGATTATTAACAGCATCTTCGTAGTTTAGTTTTCTGTGTCTTCAGATTCTTATCTTCTCAGAAGCTCTACTACTAAAGTCTTTCCGTTCAAGTACAACCTTCCTTTACATCGAAGACTGAAGCAGTTTCCAGGCGCTCCTTGCATAAGACGGCTTACTCCTGCTTAGAGTCTTCGTGTCTGTACAAAGTCTAGGTATATCTGTAAACACCTAAGGACGGATGACAAGTAAAAGAACAAGTCAAAAATCAATTAAATATAGAGCGGCATACCGGCAGCATGCTTCGGCATACCGGCGGTATACCATTTTTTTCGTCCACAAAGTTGCTGTGACAATTTGTCGGCATACCGGCGGCATGCTTCGGCATACTGACGGTATACCGTTTTTATCGACCCAAAAGTTGTTGTGACAAATTGTCGGCATATCGACGGTATGCTCCGACATACCGGCGGTATACCGCTAGTAGTGGACCACAGAACGTTCTGTGACAAAACGTCGGCATACCGACGGTATGATTCGGCATACCGGCGGTATACCGTTTTGTTTGCACAAAAACGTTCTGTGACAAAACGTCGGAATACCGACGTATACCGCGGCATACCGACGGTATACCGAGTTTCAAATACTTGGTTTTTGAATTGCTCTGACTAGCATTAATGGCCGCATTTAATGCTCTCAAACGGTCATTAATATGACCGTTACTATTTGACCGATATATCGATGGTATGCCGCAGCTACCGACGGCAGCCGGTCTTTCTATATCCGAGCATTAAATGCCACCCACTCTGGTTTCTCTATAAATGAAAGCTCTCTCTCTCTCTTGAGGCTTTCACCAACTCTTGCCATAAATTTTCCAACAACCAAGAGGTCCACCATTAATACTCTCCCAAGCTTTTAATTGTCCCTCCTAAAAGTGATAGAGTATTTAAGAGTTGTAAATTTCGATCTTCACGTGTTAGAAATCAATAAGTTTCTCTTCTCATTTGTTTGAAGTTGGCGAGCCTCGTAAGAAAACTCGTGTGTTGAAGTTGGCGAGTCTTCGGATCCAAACTCGTGTTGAAGTTGGCGAGTTCTTCGGATCCAAACTCGTGTGTACTATTTGATTAAATAGTGGATTTAAGCCGAAGAGAGTTCCGGACTGGATTGTCTCAAGCGAGGATACCAGGATACATCTTGTGTTTGATCTTCTCATTCTTTACTTTTATTGTCATATATTGCTTCTGTTGCACTAGTTATTTTTATTACCCCATTCACCCCCCCTCTAGGGTTCTACACCCCTGTGGTTGTCGATGGTATCCTCCAGATAAGTTTCCTTGCAGTGCTGGCTGAGATTATCGGGCTGGAGGAGCCTGTCTTCTTTCCTATTTTGCCGGCAGGAACCTTCCGAGTTGAATTACAGGAGGCGAAAGGAAATTCCTCGTCTCCCGAAATTTGCACCTGTTTCTCGAGTTTCGTCGGACGGTGCTGGCTGGTGCAGTCGCTGGAAAATGGATTGTCGATCTTCAGGTGCTGCCGACTTGTCGCAGCAGCAGTTGATGACAACTTGGGTACAATGATGTCCTAGGGAGGGCTCACCACATGCCAAGGTTACCTCTATCTTCTTGCGTTTGTGGATGAGTACTTCTCGCAAGTCGAGGGTAGATTGTTCTACCTTTGTATCCGTTTTGTGGGCTCGGTATCCTGAGCGCACAGGTCGTAGATCATATTTGCTATCCGATCTGGGGTAGTAAAAGTACTTGCTCTCGATCGTTGTAGGGAACTTTTGGGACCTACCCTGTCCGTTTGCCCCGAGGGCTGGACGCGGGTGATTCGTATAACTTTCCATCAGGAGCCCGCATAAGTTAACGGTGCCCCTGACGGTCAGCAACTTGGACAGTTGATTGGGCTTGTTGGGCCCATACTGTCCTAGACTTTTTCGACTTAGCACCCGAAGACGCATAGTAAGAAGAGTCCAGATTGGGACATTCTCCATTCTCAATAGGCCGTATGGGGTCGGTCCGCATGAGAGACGATCGAAATAGACCTTTTGATAGGGCCGCATGGGCATCCTGTCTGCGGCCAGGGTTGGTTACCGTATGGGCTATCTGCCTGCGGCCAGAGTTGGCTGTCGCATAGGCAGACTGCCCATTTTTCTTATGCAGCCTTTTCTTCGTCCGCATGGATTTCCCTTGTGCCTCCAAAAGCTCAGCATCGTAGTGTTTTCCTTTGCTGGATTTAGGGACAGTTGGGTTCTCTGCGGTCGGAAGTAAGGCCGCATGAGAGCTTTGATCACCGTCTTGGGCCGCAGAAGGAGCTTCTTCGAGAACCTGGCGAGGGGCAACAATATTGCGCTTGGGTTGGCTCGCTTCTGCGACGGGCTGGCACTCCCTTCAGAGAGCATTTCTTTGAATGCTTGGTGGTCAAAATGAACCACAAGCATTTGCTGCATAGAGCCGAGCTTGGACGTGTCGTATTGCATCACCAACTTCTTGTCAGAGGAGAAGGAAGCCCCAGCAGAGTCGCCATCGTGTTTGCCATTAAAAATCAAGCACAAAAATTACAGATGAATTGAACTTGATTGCAAACTCACTTGTAGAAAAGAAAGCCTAGAAGGAAATCCTAGTAAACAATCTAAGTATAATTGTTTAATTTTTGATTCTAGGGGTGACGATGGAGGCTCGGGAAAGTGTAGCAACTCTGCCTTACTCCTTGGACTATCAGACGCAGTCTTTGCTCTTGAAGAAATTTGCCAGCCTTTGATTGCCAACCTTTAGCATGGGTGTGGTACCCTGCTATTTATAGGGATTCCTGCATAAAGTAGATTTTGGGCCGCATAAAGGGCCACGTGGCCACGTGTCTATAACAGCACACGAAGACTCGATCTAGGGCTGCCAGCTGGTGGGGGTTGTTGAGATTTCTTTGTTGTAGCAAATCTGGGTGGTTGAGACTTGGTCAAATTGCCACATGTCCCCTCCACAAAGTAGCGCCTGAATCGTTTTTGCCGCATAATGGCCTTAGGAGCCTTTCTTCTGCGGCTCGGGTCTGCTTGGCCGCATGAGATCTTTGAGAAACTTGCTTCTGTGGCTTGGTTTCACTTGGCCGTATGGGGTCTTCGAGAGCCTTGCTTACGCGGCTCGAGTTTTCTTAGCCGCATGGGGTCTTTGAGAGCCTTGCTTCTGCGGTTCGGAATCCACTTAGCCGCAAGGGGTCTTCGAAAGCCTTGCTTCTGCGGCTCGAGTTTTCTTAGCTGCATGGGGTCTCCAGGAGCGCTCCTTCTGCGGCTAAGTTTCTCTTGGCCGCATGGGATCTTCGAGAGCCTTTCCTCTGTGGCTTGGTTTCACTTGGCCGCATGGAATGATCCGCACAAACTCTATCTTTTCTATGCTTCTACAGCAACATGGGCCATATTGTTAGCACAATATGATATGGTTTATGTTCCTAAAATGTCTGTTAAAGGTCAAGCCCTTGCTGACTTTCTGGCAGCTCATCCAGTTCCTGAAACGTCTAAACACTACGACGAGATTCCAGACGAAACTTTGGAGTCCAACATGTTTTCAGAAAAAATTCTTACATGGCGTCTATTCTTTGATGGTGCATCCAGAATCGGACCAAAAGGTGCTATTGTTGCTGGAGTTGGAATCATCCTCGTCTCACCAGAAGGGTTAGCTATTCAAAGAGCTTATTCTTTAGATGAGTCGTGTTCCAATAATGTGGCTGAATACAACGCTCTGCTCATTGGTCTCTAATTGGCTAAACAATTAGATATTGAGTATCTTGAAGTTTACGGAGACTCCAAACTGATTGTCAACCAAGTTAGAGGCACATACGAAGTTCGACATCAAGATTTGGTCCCATATCATGATACATCTATCAAGATGGCTACTTCATTCAAAGGCTTCTTCATCGAGCATGTACGTCGAGCATGTAATACAGAGGCTGATGGACTCACTAATCTTGCAGCAGTATTAGCAATTCGAGTAAGAAGGCAACAAATGATTGTCATCACTAATAGAGTTATTTTGCGTCGAGAATAACTTAAATATTGAAGTCAACAACTCAAACATGGAATTCAACAATTCGGTTTAAAATTGTACTATCAGTAAAGATTGGAGGACTACTTTCATAGACTTCGTGGTCCATGATATCTTACCCGAAGATCCTAAGGAGGCTATAACAATTCGTCGACGGTCACTCAGATTCTATTATAATCATGCTACAAAGACACTCTACGACGAACATTTGACGGCTTACTTCTACGCTGTCTCGTAGGAGAGGAAACAAAACAAATACTTTATGAAGCTCATGACGGTGTTTGTGGCGCACATCAAATGGTCCTAAACTACAGGATCGTATTCGCCATATGGGCTATTATTGACCCTCGATGGTATCTGATGCAATCGAGTATGCAAGAAAGTACCGCGCATGTCAAATCCATGCGGACTTCATCCATCAACCATCAAAATTTCTTCACCCGATGGCAGCATCATGGCCCTTTGAAGCTTGGGGCATGGATGACATTGGTCCTATTAACCCTCCCTCGTCTCGAGGACATCAGTTCATATTGGCCATAACTGATTATTTCTCAAAGTGGACTGAAGCTATACCTCTAGGAGAGGTCAAGACAAGCAGTGTTATCAATTTTATTAAGCAACATGCGATCTACAGGTTTGGTGTTCCTCGACGAATAATTCATGATAATGGGCCATAATTCATTAGTCAGAAATTCACTCGATTCTGTGATGACAATAGGATCAATAATATTTTTCTACAACTTACAATCCTGCAGATATCGGGTTGGCAGAAGCATTTAACAAGACCATCATCAAAATCCTCAAGAAGTTTGTTTCTACCAAAAAACGAAACTGGAGTGAAAAGCTTGGAGAATGTCTGTGGGCTTACCGTACAACTGTACGTAAACCTACAGGCTGCACACCTTTCTCTTTGGTATATGGATGCGAGGCCATCTTACCATTAGAAATCAAGATCCCTTCCCTAAGGATTGCCATTACCTCTGGATTCTATTTTCTATATCGTCACATCAAATCAAGTCATAAAGGAGAGAAAAAAATCTTTCTTTATTCCTTCTTTAAAAATATAGATACATCTTAATGGAAATCTATTACATCTCAGATTATCATTCTAAAAATAACAAATGGAGGTCTATTACATCTTTAGATCTTCTTGTTGGTGACAGTTCCTTGTCGATTCAACCTGAAACAGCGAGCCAGGCACAGGAATCAACTCTGGTCTTCTCTCTCAGAAAGACGAAAGGAGAACGACAGAGTGCAGCAGCTCAAAAAAAAGTTGCTGTCAATACAACTGGTGGAGAAAAGACGACCCTTCGTGAGAAGTAGGAATAAGATCACCCTTGTAATACGATTCCTAGTTCCGTGTCTCCACCATCCAACTCTCATGTACAAAGGCCCTTCCTACCATCTTGAGGAAGCCCTTTTTAACATGAAGAGTTCTGAGCTCTCTGATGTGTGTGTTAAGGTGGTTCAGCTCCATAACATCCAATATCACCAATACCAGTTCTGAAGAATCTTGCCAACCGACTCCCTGCAAGAAGTGAATGAGAAAAAGTTAATGAATTTACCGAGTGCAACGATCAAATTTGTACAAAAATCATAGGTTGCACCAAAACTTCCATGTTGCACAATGGATGTGTTACGCCACACGCAGTATTTGTATTACGCCACGTGTCGTGTATTGTGCCACGCAGCATCTGTATTGCGCCAAGCGCAGCATCTGTATTGCTCCATGCACAACATATGTATTGTGCTAAGCGCAACATCTGTATCGTGCCATAGAGCGCAGTATCTGTGTTGCGCCATATTTTGCATATCGCAACATCTATTTTGCGTTGCATCGCACAAAGCGACAACAACCAAACCTTAAAAAGGGTGGCACAATTCAGAAAGTGCACCAAACTCTAAAAAGAGAGGGCACACGATGAACAGATTAATATAAAAACCCTAAAAAGGATTTGGTTGATATGATCGATGCATGGATCAATGATCAAAATGCCCACCTTCTATGACCGGATTGATAGTCTCTCGTCTTGACGAAGGTAGAACGTACTGACACACACGTCGCTACTCTCTGTATGATGAAGCGCAAGATGAAGGCTCTGCGAAGCCCTTTTTTTCTTAACATCGAATCTCCTGGGCGCCATTAGGGTTTGTCGAAGAAGCTTCTGAGTCTAGAGGAAGAAGAGACAGAGTTTCGAAGAATCACGTCGATGGTCGAAGAAGCTCAGGAAGAAGAGAAGGAGGCAGGGTTTCGAGAAAGTCATGTTGGTGAAAAATGAAAGGCCCAAAGTGTACGACTATTTATAGCCCAAACAGTTACGCAATCTATACTGAAGAATCAGACTCGAGTTGACTGGCACAGCCCAGACAAAACTAGCATGATTCAAAGTATTTAAAAACTTTGAAGGATTGTCATGAACCGCACCCAGTATAGGGGCACGAGAAGTGGGTACGTCCAGCCAACGCTGCAGTGTCGGCGGTAGAACGCTGTTCTAGGTCATGATCTCGACTAACCACAATATATATACTCTCCAAAACGGAGGCCAATCACAGAAGGTACAACTTAATCACAAGTCTAAAGATAGAATTAGCACGATATGATAGATAATGAAATCCTCATAACTGAGGTACAAACAGAAGTGAAACAAAACCAAGTTAACAACCACAAGTCTCAACAACTCAAATATACTACAACTCTGAAACGATAAACAACAAATGACATAAAGAAAGAAAATAACAGTCTAACTAACTACTCTAGGCAATGGTAGGATCCTCAGCAGCTGCCTGAACCTCCTAGGGGTCCAGGTTGCAAGTGTCATCTAAGCCTGCTCCGTAGTAGGTGGTACAGGGTTCCTCATCATTCTCTGTAATATTTTAAACAGGTCCAGTCAGGATATGAGCGAGCACAATACATCTCACGTAGTTCATATCATGGTAGGAATATAAAGCAAGCAATAGAGTAAGATACATGAAACGCTGTAAGAAGATGTACATGAAAACAGGAAAGATATTTGATAACTAGAAATATATATGATAAGTAAGAACTGTAAGTGACTAGTAATTTAGAGTACGAGATGGCATGTAATTGACTTGGGTTGAACATATAACATGGGTGTACATGAGGGACACTAGCCAAGAAGGCTGTGTTGTACATGATAAACACATGAAAAGTAACAGAGTGAACATGATGGCTAAATCACATGACCGTTTATACTTTCCCCTATCCACAATCAATACACAAGGATCCAGTCAAGTTACGTTACGAACATGATGATTTGGGTACACATGAAGCACATGAGAAAATATGAACGTACATGAGAGCACATGAAAGTACATGAGCGTACATGAAAGCACATGAGAGAACATGAGAATACATGAATAACGCAAGAGTAAGGAATACATGATGTACATAAAACACATGACATGACATATCCGATGCGCCCGCTAAGGGGGATAACATCTCATGAAAAGATCCATATAGTACCAATCCGTGATGATAATGTGACAGCATCAAGTAAAGTAATCTAGAGCAAGAATATAAATCCTGACAAGTATGATACGATCAGATAATGTACTCGCCTGAGATCCTGAATGTTCGATGAGAATAGATATCCGAATCAGAGTAACTAAGTCCTATTTACAGCAACACAGGTCACAATGTATTCACAATGGTAAAAATAAAGTTTATAATGCATTCTATATGATTCTAGGTCAATCTAGGCCAAAGTCACCTCTGGTCAACCCTGGTCAACCTTCTAGTCAAACTAGGTCAACATCTAAGCTAACTTGGTCAACTGTCTAGGGTTTTGGAACTTACACTTATCAACTTGGTCAAACTAGTCAAATCTACAAGCCTATGGGTAAACTATACACTAGGCCTATAACACAACATATAGATACAAATATAAATACATACATACTTGCATTCATGTATCCATACATACATTGCATTCATGTATCCACATATTACATACTTGCATACATACACATCATGTATGCATACATAATTTACATTCAAGCATATTACCTTAACATACATGCATATTTTACATTGCATTCATTCACATACATTCGTGCATACATTATATATTACATATATACATAAACATATATGCATTCATTCAACCATATAAATAGAAAGAGGAAAAAAGGAATGAAACATGGTTTAAGTGTGACTGTGGATGGGGGAAACTAACATGAGAGCTAATCTCAGGAACCCATGAAAACTCAAATATACATACAATCTTATAGTAACATACATATGTGTATATATAGAGAAAGACAACACAAGTGAGTGTGTGTGTGGCATGGTATAGAGTGTGAAAGAGTGTGAAAGGGAGTGTGAAAGGGTGAGGTAATGAAAGAGTTATAGTGTACATGCATATCTCAGTCAAGCAAACAGTTCACATGTTAATACTTCATTCAATCTCAGTTTCAGTATGCAAACCATTCACAGTTCAACTAAATCTCAAAACATGTATTCAGTTCAATGAGGACTCAATTCATAGTTTAACATTCTCAGGTTTGTATATCTGATTTCAGTTTAAAAGTTAAAAATCAATTCTCAATTTTGCATCAATATAAACCCAACAATCTATACTACATTCATATCAGGTAATCCACACATTACATACATAGATATATATATATATATATTATATTATATATATATAATATCTATATATATAATATATATTTATATAAGAGGGAAGAAGAGTGTGTGTGATAAATATAGAGGGTGAGTGAGTGACTGGGGTGTGTATTCTGTAAAGAAAGGGACATGGGACTCAGGTAATGTCATAGCAGTTCAAACACAGTGAACAACAAGTATCAAACCAAATCTCAGTTTTAGATATCAAAACCAATTTACAGATTTCATATCATAAACTCAGTTTTCATATGTTATAAATCTCAGTTTTTACATTAGTACTCAAGTATTGGAACTCAAGTCCAATTTTCATGCTAAACCAAAATTCAGTTTTATGAATCAAACCAATCAATCCAAATCAGTGTTCATATTTAAACCCAAACTCAATTGAAGGTCAAATAACATATATCACTTTGAAAACCAAAATTTGAAAATTCATTGACAATACATAAACATTATGTATCTGACCACACAAAATTGAACCCAAATTTTCAATGAATTCGAAACCCCAACAATGTGAAACATCAATCCACTCATCAAATCTCAATCACAATACATCGGAATAATTTGGAAAGAAAATCTCAGGAATCAACTCGAACTCCAAACTAATCATTAAAAAAAACCAAAACTGGAAGTATCATACAGTTCATACGAAACCATAAACAACATCAAAGAACTGGAAAACATCAACATACATACATATATTCTCAGGAAAATGGGAAATCAAATCCTAACTTCAAATTCTCAAAACTGTAAAAAATAAACATGACACAGTAAAAAATACATACATCAATTTAAAAACCCAATTTCATGAATTCAACTCGAAAATATTTAGGGAAACAAAGTGTATAGTATAGGGACTAACCCCATGTGTCCTAAGGAAGCCAAACATGTCCAAAAATTAGGACACGAAGTGTCCAAAGGTCAAAATCCAACAGTGTCAGAAATTGTGTTCAGCACAGTCTCGTGCTGAGGTGTTGAAGGCAATTGGACACAACACATGAGTTCTCGTGTCTCGTGGTCATGTCCTGGGGTAGACTAGGTCTAGGTCTTCATGTCTAATAGCCTGCATCATGTCCACACATGTCGTATCGAGTGATACGAATGTGTATCAGTCGAGATTTTCTCGTGTGCGCAGTGTAGGCAAGGACCAGTGCAATCGAGATTTCTTGCAAACCCCTCGATGGTTTTGCCTCAAACTTTGTGTGCGTGCTGTCAGTGTTTGCCCGTACCCACACACCAAATTTCAGGTGTCAGAGTGCCGTGTCGTGTTCGCTAGGACACTCGAGCAGCAGGGGAGCACTGTACTCCCATGTGCAGTATCCTGTGGGCGAGTTCGTGTCCAGTTTGGACACAAAACGTGTCCCAAAACATGCTCAGTCATCATAGATACACATCCCCACATATAGGGCTTCTAAAATGTGAAATCAGTTTTGAAAATGGTGCACAAAAACTTCACTTAGGCATTTCATCAAACACATTGATATACACACTGATACGTGTCCGACACGCATACCTAATGGACACGAATTTCTAGCAAACTTGGTCTACAGCTAGGGGACACCTAAATGAATGCATCTATGGAAAGAAATCAAGAATTTCAATATGTTTGATAGGTTTTACCTATTGACGGTGAAACATCAAGAAATACCTTTTGAATGAGAGTCCCTCTCCAACTTGTAATGATCCCAAGCCTCCAAATCCTTGCTAGCTGCCTACTATTGACCTCCTCTACTGTAGGGGAGTCCAATGCAAAAGACTATGCTCAATTTGAAGGAGATTTGGGATGATTTGGGGAAGAACACTATTAGGGCTTCCTGTAGGAATAAAAGAGGCAAGGAATTTGTGAAGAGATGATTAAATAGAGGGGATGGGCTCTTGATGGATATTGTAAATGACTAGGGTTAGGGTTTTACAAATGTTATATGAGTGGCTAAGGCTTCTCCACATACAATCAAGTCCAATCAAGGGTTCAAATCAATTCTAAGGTTTTCCTTCTACAAATATCTAAGAAAATAACCCACTAACATAATATCTAGATATTAATCTAACTTAGCCATTAAGTCTCTAACTTTCTAACTAAGCCTCCATGAACATTATTAACATCTAGGTTAGGTCAAAACTAGGTTAGTCTCTAATAAAAAGATTAGCAGCAAATAAAAAATTCATTTTCATTAATAAGTTAAAAATGACCAAAATACCCTTGGGCTAAAAAGTTGCAATTAGTCATCCTAATCACATGGTTAGGTTCCCGTGGTCAAGGTTAGTCTCTAGGTCATGTAGTCTCTAGGGTTACACTAGCAAAACATTAAAATCACAAGTCATAGATTTAAATAGTTATAAATTGATTAAAAATGACCAAAAATTATAACATGGTTTAAATATCATTATTAAATGATTATAATTATAAAATTCAAAATTATCCTTATTTCAGAAAAGTGGGTGTTACAAGTATTTTCAAATTTTGAAAACTTTGAAGGGGCTCTTGTAGAGGCTAAAAATCAAGCTGCGCCACCCATTAAAGTGTGCGATCATCAGGTGGCGCCAAATTATTATGTTGCGCCAGACCATTAAGTTGAGCAACATCAGGTTGCGCCAACATCATGTTGCGCAGGCGACATGTTGCACGAGCGCCACGTGGTGCACTTCCTGGAAAAGCTGTAACGACATCATCATTGCCTGACAGCTGACAACACGCATATCAAGGAAAATCCGTTCGAATCCCGCGCAACGCGGCACTCAAAAAGATTTTGTCAACATGTAATTAACGCTGATAGCTGATTCACACAAGTCATTGTGTGGCGCAAGAATTAATCAGTACAACACAGAAGAACAAGTCAAAGGTGCCAGTTGTTGAGTTGCGCCCTTGCACAACATGGCTAGTTGGCGCCACCTGATCAACTTTTATTTTGGAAGCAGGGTGACATGGCGTGCATGCCACTAACTTCGTAGAACGTGCCCACTATACTGCCTACGATCATGCGCATCTCAATCAAACAATGTCACACGTCCACAGCAGTTAGTGCAACCGTTCGCACAAGTGAACAGGAGGCACGCAACCTGAAGTGCGCACAACCCAGAATAACTGCTAAACAGTTATTTCAAGAACTCTATAAATAGAATTTCAAATCAATCTCAAAGCATCACGAATGATCATAATCTCCTGCTAAAGTGCTGTTGCATCCTCCAGAGGCTCGTGTCTTTGATATCACATCGTCCAAGGAATAAAGTGATCGTCTTCTGATCAGATTCCTACAGTTGTACTTCCCCAGAAATCAATTGTACTCTTGTACTATTTTCTAAGTTTGTAATCAAATTTTTTGTTTTTGTAAACAAAATAGCGACTCTGCTGGGGACAATTTTCTCCTCCGACGAGAAAGTGATAACTCAATGTGATACCGCGTCGATCGGCAAGACGCAGAAGACCCTGGTCGTTCAAGTCTACCAGACAGCCTATGAGGCCATGATCAATGCTGGGGGTGCCAAGCGCACTACTGCCGCTGTTAAGAGCAAGACACGCTCTATCTGGACACCTAAGTCCTCGATGGCACAACCTGCTGCCTCTGTGCAACTTGCGCCCGTCACTGCCCTGGCACAACCTAAGGGAAACAACCTTTTGGCTAACCTCTCCACTTCTCTGATCCTGAAATCGAAGGAGACTTCGTCTCGACACACTCCTGTCCAAAAATATAGAAAAGCGCCCTTTGGCATTTTCTCAAGTGGCACAACCTGTGCCTGTTCCTACTCTGGCGCAACCTGCGCATATTTCTGCCTTGGTGCAACCTAAGGGAAACAGCCTTTTGGCTACTCCCTCTGTTCCTCCAGTTCTGAACTCGAAGAAAAATATGTCCAGTACCTCTGCTGGACAAAACAAAGGAAAGCGCCCTTTGGGCTTTTCTTCCCTGGCACAACCTGTACATGTTCCTGCTCTGGGACAACCTGCATATATTTCTGCATTGGCGCAACGTAATAGGAAACACTGTTTAGTGGCTCCCACTTCGTCATCAAGTCAGAAAATTACTGAAAAATCATTAAATCAAGAAAAATGCTCTTTGGCTTTTCCTCATTCTGCTCGAGTCATTGACTGGATGGAAAGTACTGCTGGTTGCGCTTTTGTGCCTCTCAGCACAAAAGTGGATTCAGATAGAAATCCTACTCTCCTTAACAGAGACAACCAAATCTCTATCAGAAAAATAGGTTCTATTCATAATGAACTTTCTACGCAAAAGGGTATTATGCCTACTCCAAAGAGGTCATGGCAAGATCTACCGACCCTACGTATCTCAAGATCCCGACAAGGCAAACTGCTAGTATCTCAAGTAGATGCACAAGTAGCACCCATGTCAGACTTGTGCACCTATATCAACAGGTGCCAATTAGGGTCAACCTCTAAAAAACACAAAATGTATCAACCGCAACCTACACCAGTTGTTAACTTGTACCAGAGGAAGAATTATAAGGTGAAAAATCCTATAACTTAGCACGTCTTTGTACACTCAAGGTATGGGACACCTCAAGAACATGAACCATATCCCTAATATCGTCAAAGGAAACATTCCTGCAACTTCTTTTCGTCCTATTAATGATCTCCGTGAACTCTTGATACAGAAGCAAAAGGTTGCAAATCCATCATGTCCAGCGGTGGTCCAACAGCAAGAACATTATTGCAATCACCACCATAAAGTTGTCATCAAATATTGCTGTCAATTAGCCAAGCGGTCTATCTTTGACCGTTTGAACTATGTTCAGACTTATGAACCTATCCTAGTGGACGAAGATGAACTACTCTATGCTTCTGTCAATATGGCTTCTCGAAGCACTGGGTAGAAAACGTCCAAGACGTAATGCATCCCACAATTCCAGTCAACAATACTTAGATCGGATTCATGAATCCGGCGAGGGAGTATACCAATATACTAGATCAAGAAGCCGAGACACAATCGGTCAAAGGAATCTTCCTTTCAACCAAGATTCTCTAGTCAACAGGACATCCCTATCACTTATTCTGGGGGTGATACCTTATATGAATTTGATGCTGATAGTGAAATTTCTGGAAAGACCATCTTTTCCACTAGCTCATCTACAATAGCTAGAGAAGTGACTGCTTATGTTGCCACAGAAGATCAAGATACTCCCAGTTCTAACAATCAAGAGCAAAGAATTGCTGCTTTGGAGGCTAGTTTGAAGAACATAGCTGAAATGATGACAGGCATGCATGCTGTCATTATGGCACAACATACAGTTCCACCGGTCACGAATCTGGTTCTGACTCAAGAACCTGTAACAACATCAGCTTCCATCAATATTGATCTGGGGGTACAGTCTCATCACACCTCTTCCATTCCTGTGCAGGCTATTCCAAGTCAATCTGGTGCCAGGGGTGGTACTTATCATGCAGTACCCCCTCCTAACATATCAAATCAATCCACTGCTCCACAATCAATGAGATATACCAATGAGGCCGTAAAATTTTTACATACTCAATTTGAAGCTTTCAAACAGAAAGATGGCTTGTAGAAGCTTGGAATCAAATAGCCCTATCCTATAGATTGGAAAGAAGTCTAATTTCCTCCTAAATACAAACCCCCTACTATTATGCTGTTTGATGGCAGCACATCTCCAAGTCAATACCTCAATCACTTTGAAGTAATGACTGATCAACTTCAACCAAATGATGCTCTTCTTACTAGAGTATTTGTCGGTTGTTTAGCTGGTGTCGCATATGACTGGTATCGTAGTTTACCAGATAGTTATATAACCTCTTTCTCTGGCTTCAAACAAATATTCTTGGAACGATTTTATGAGAGAACCAACGACATAACTATGTCTGCTCTTATCAAAATCAAACAACGACATAATAAAACTACTGAACGTTTCATTGAATGATTCTGCCGTGAAGTACTCAAAATGCCTCTCGGAACTCCAGATGATTTTAATATAGATACTTGTAAATCAAACATGTTGCCTATAATCAGCATGTGGACGGGAACAACACAGTTCCAAGAATGGCCTTCCTTCATAGTGAATGCCAAAGCAGTAGGAGAGAGCGCTGACAAGTTCAAACAATTAGGTATTCAAATGCCTAATCTTGATAAAGATGAACACGCTAGACCAAATAATAGTAGCCGTCAGAACAATCGCAAGAACAATGAGACTTTGGTTATTATTCTCATAGGCAAAGAAGCTCTAGCTATCAATGTAAGTCAGCCAACATCTACCCCAACAATACCACCACAAAGGACACCACGTCCAAAAGAAGAATACTTTTTTGATGAAGATGATATCATGAGTATCTTTGATTATCTAATCAAGAGCAATAAGCTTCAACTGCCAGAAGCAAAATGGCCAGAGGAAGTTGGTAAGACTAATCATCCTAAATATTATGTTTACCACAGATTTATTGGATATCCAACTCAAGCATGCTATATGCTCAAGGGTAAAATTCAGGAGATGGTCAATTCTGGTGCAATCACTCTCCAACAAGACGAGAAAACTGTAACGGCTAACGTCGTCTCTCTATAATTTAGAGATTTTTTGGCTCAACTTGTGCAGAACGGCGTCATCCCCATCCCGAGAACTACTCTGGAGATTGTTAATCTTCTACCTGCACAAACTGATGGTCTTGTTCCTCTGTCTAATGATAAAGGAGAAATTATGTGGATCCATCTAGATTTAGTGGCTGACTTTGAAACACTGTCTTCCTCCACCAAGTCTAAGAAGGCCACTAAACATAAATCATGTCATATGATTTCATTGGGTGAACATTGTCTTCCACCTCTAACAGCTACCTTCATCTCGGCAGCAGATAATCCTTCTTCTTCTTCCCCTGTTAAGACAACATTGTCAAAGTCAGAAGCTAAATATCAACCAGCTTTCCATCTGTATTGTCCACAGTCTCGTAAACTAATGACGAAAATGGGATATGATCTACAAAAGGCCTCTGGTTTGAACCATGGAAAGGGATCTCTTGTACCTCTTTCTCTATGTCTTTCTCACAACCAATCTCAGGTTGGTTTGGGTTACTGGATAAACTCTTCATCTTGCCAAAAGAAACCTTCCAGTAACAAGATCCAGGCAAATAATTGCAATATGGTAGCCTTCGAACCTATATCAGAAGAAGAAGTCTTAACTAGTACCAGGTCTGGGAAACCTTACCTAAGAGACTATTCAAAAGGTCAAGAAAACCCTGCTCCAGCTCTGGAGGCTCCTCAAGCATCATCTTCTCCTGCTGATAATGTTCCATCAGTTTCATCACCTCCAGTAGAACCAACTCTTTCCAAACCGACGACAGCCGACAAAGAAAAAAGCCTGTTCATTTTGATAAAGTATTGAGAAAACTCCAACTTTGGGACTCGAGAATCTATAACTTTGATATACTGGCTAGCAGGCTAATACCCCGACAAGATTGTTAATTTTTGAACTACTGCGTCTTTCGAAGGAAACTCGAAAAGTTGAGTGAAGCTTTGATGAAAGCTGATACTTGTCTAACATTCCTCAAGAAGCCAGAGGAAGAGCCTATAACATGCCTTCATTGTCATAGTGTGATGGAACTGATACCCATCATCACCTTCACACAAGATGATATGTTGTGGAAGATAATCGTCATGACCGACCCCTCTACTTCACGGGATATGTCATACCATGAAGGTTGATCGCATTTTGATCGATCCTGGGTCTGCACTTAGCATCATGCCAAAGACTCTATTAGATGCATTAAAGATTCCTGTACACAATCTTTCAACAACCATCACGACAATCTTAGGATTAAATTCTGGAAGAAGTGAACCTTTGGAAAAGATTCGTCTGAAGGTTCAATAGGCAATCTTAGTACAAAGATTACTTTCTACGTGATCGATAACCATGGCTCTTATAATGCTTTACTGGAAAGATCCTTTCTGTATGAGCATAATATTGTACCATCTACTCTACATCAATGTATCAAATATGTAGATGTTAATGGAGAGGTTCAGAAGGAAGTAGCCGACCTAAATCCTTTCAGGGGCATTGAAGCGTATTGTACCGACTCTCGGATGTACAAGGAAGAGTTCATGAAGGTTGTATTGCGATGGATAGTGAGGAAGATCAGAAAGATACTTTAAAATATGTTTTCATGATCCCCGTCAAAGGATGTACTACTCGTCCCTCTTCTTCTCAGACGTTGACTATCCATCTTTTCTCTCATAACAAATAGTCTCCTGCTATAGAAAGGGAACAAAAGGAGATCACCCCTTCTGAGCCTCTGGTTATCGACCTTCGTCGTAACAAACCTTCACCTTCTCCTTCTCCTCCTCTGGTTATCAACCTTACTAAGCCTTCTGTTAAGGCCAAGAATCCTCCTTCTCCTCCTCTAGTTATCAACCTTACTAAGCCTTCTGTTAAGTCTAAGAATCATATTGTAAATAATGATATACAAATCAATAAAATAGCATCTCCTTTATAGTATATTAATTTTTTTATTATACTCGATGTATTTAGAAATGCTAGATAACTTCGAACCACTTACCATAGGAGCAGTTCAAACTCTCCAAAACGAAGTATCGCTCGAGTCAATGCAGGACTCCTTCTTCTTAGTTCCTTCCAGGAAGAAAGATGAACTTCCTGTACTTTTTTGTAAAGGAACAGAACAGAAGATCTCGCCCAATGGTGAAGAAAAAAATTACGATAACGAAAGACTTCAACTACGTCGTTATAGTCAGCAATCAAAAGATATCATTCAAAAGATGGGCTATAATTTTAAAGCTGGTCTCAATGGCGGTAAGGGAAGACGAACTCCTATTCAGGTCACTGCTCCAAAAGAAAAATTACAACATTACTACAGCAAAAAGAAGCGGGGATTGGGTTATACTTTGCCAATACCGACTCCAGAAGCTTTCGAATCCGATGAAGAAGAACGATCTAACTCTTCTGATTCTATCTCATGGGATTCAGACACCAGTATTGGGCACGTCCATCGAGTGACTCTATCTTCCAATATGGTAACTGTCGAGTTCTCGGAAGACGACGAAGACTTTGTTGAAGCCTCTGTATCTGATCCTTGGGCACAAAGGATGGATACTCAATGGAAGCTTCGCTTCGAGCAACGTGTGCCACCTATCGAAGATCAGTTGGTTCAAGTCAATGTTGGAGATAAAACTTCTCTAAAACCAATATTCGTCAGTAAAAGCCTCCCTGAAGCGGATAAACAAGAACTGATCCAACTAATAAAAGAATACATTGATGTATTTGCTTGGAGCTATGAAGACATGCCAGGATTAGAACCCCGGATTGCTATCCATAAACTCAACATTCTGCCAAATGCAAGGCCAGTTAAGCAACAACAGCGTCAATTTTGACCTGACATGATGGACGCCATAGAAGCTGAAATCAAGAAGCTCATTGCCTGTGGCTTCATCAGAGAAGAACAACATCCGAATTGGGTAGCTAATGTTGTTCCAGTTTTGAAGAAAACATGGAAGGTCCGAGTCTGCATTGATTTCAGAGACCTTAATGAAGCTTGTCCCAAAGACAAATTTTTTCTTCCGATCACTGATGTCATGATCGACAATACTTACGGATTTGAATGTATATCTTTTATGGATAGATTTTTAGGATATAATCAAATCAAGATGCATCCAGAAGATGAGAAACATACATCTTTTCGTACTCCTCTTAGAGTCTATGGCTATACAGTCATGCCGTTTGGTCTCAAAAATGCTGGTGCAACTTATTAGCGGGCCATGAGTACTATCTTTCGTGATCAATTACGAAAGATGGTTGAATGCTATGTAGACGATATTGTTGTCAAAAATTCTAAAGGAAGACCACATTCAAGACTTGAGAACTATATTCGATCTAATGCGCCAGCATCAACTTAAGATGAATCCCACCAAGTCATTCATGGGAGTCTCTAGTGGCAAATTTCTCGGATTCGTTATTACCTCTAAAGGTATATATGTTGATCCTGAGAAGATCAAAGCCATTCAAGAGGTGCGTCCTCCACGCAACCTAAAAGAGCTACGAGGATTCCAGGGACGGCTTGCGTACATCAGGAGATTTATCACAAATCTCTCTGGACACTGTAGACCGTTTACTCAACTCATGAAGAAAGGTATCTTTTATTTGGACTGAAGAATGTCAACATACATTTGAAGACATAAAGCGATACTTGATGAACCCTCTAGTTCTGGTACCTCCAGTCTCATGAATACCCTTCCTGATGTATGTTCGAGCAATGGACCATTCACTAGGTGCTTTATTAGCTCAGAAGAATAAAGATGGTCATGAACTGGCTATATATTATCTTAGCCGTACAATGATTAGAGCTGAAAATTGATACACCCCAGTGGAAAAAGAATGTCGAGCTTTGATGTTTGCTGTTCAAAAGACGAGACATTATATCACTGGCCAAACTATTCATGTTATTTCTAGAGTTAACCCTCTCCGGGTCCTGATGAAGAAGCCCAGTACACTCAATTTTAGGCTTGCAACATGGGCCATATTGTTAGCACAATATGATATGGTTTATGTTCCTCAAAAGTCTGTTAAAGGTCAAGCCCTTGCCGACTTTCTGGCAGCTCATCCAGTTTCTGAAATGTCTAAACTCTATGACGAGATTCCAGACAAAACTTTGGAGTCCAACATGATTTCAGAAGAAATTCTTATATGGCGTCTATTCTTTGATAGTACATCCAGAATCGGACCAAAAGGTGCTATTGTTGTTGGAGGTTGAATCGTCATCGTCTCACCAGAAGGGTTAGTTATTCAAAGAGCTTATTCTTTAGATGAGTCGTGTTCCAATAATGTGGCTGAATACAATGCTTTGCTTATTGGTCTCCAATTGGCTAAACAATTAGATATTGAGTATCTTGAAGTTTACGGAGATTCCAAACTGATTGTCAACTAAGTTAGAGGCACATACGAAGTTCGACATCAAGATTTGGTCCCATATCATGATGCAGCTATCAAGATGGTTACTTCATTCAAAGGCTTCTTAATCGAGCATGTACGTCGAATGTGTGATACAGAGGCTGATGCACTAGCTAATCTTACATCAGTGTTAGCAATTCCAGTAAGATGGCAACAAATGATTGTCATCACGAATAGAGAGTTATTTTGCGTCGAGAATAACTTAAATATTGAAGTCAACAACTCAAACATGGAATTCAACAATTCGGTTAAAATTTTTACTATCAGTGAAGATTGGAGGACTCCTTTCATAGAATTCGTGGTCCATGATATCTGATCCGAAGATCCTAAGGAGGCTACAACAATTCATCGGCGGTCACTCAGATTCTATTATAATTATGCTACAAAGATACTCTACCGACGAACATTTGACGGCTTACTCCTACGTTGTCTCGCAGGAGAAGAAGCAAAACAAATACTTCGTGAAGCTCATGACGGTGTTTGTGGCGCACATCAACCTGGTCCTAAACTACAGGATCGTATTCGCCGTATGGGCTACTATTGGCCCTCGATGGTATCTGATGCAATCGAGTATGTCAAATCTATACTAACTTCATCCATCAACCATCAGAATTTCTTCACCCGATGACAGCATCATGGCCCTTTGAAGCTTGGGACATGGATGTCATTGGTCCTATTAACCCTCCCTCGTCTCGAGGACATCGGTTCATATTGGCCATAACTGATTATTTCTCAAAGTGGGCTAAAGCTATACCTCTAGCTGAGGTCAAGACAATCAATGTTATCAATTTTATTAAGCATCATGTGATCTACAGATTCGGTGTTCCTCGACGAATCATTCATGATAATGGGCCACAATTCATCAGTCAGAAATTTACTCGATTCTGCGATGACAACAGGATCAATAATATTGCTTCCACTACAAGAATAAAGGCTTTTCTTGACGATTTTTCTTCTTCAAGAAAATGGTATCTTGACGGTTGCAGATCCGTCAACTAGGTCGGAGTCAAGAAAAGACCCCCCCTTTTCTTGACGGTCTTTGGCATGGCTTTTCTTGACGGTTTTTTGCCGTCATATTAAGTTATTTTCTTGACTGTTTTTAGCTCTCAAGATAGCAGTTTGTAGAAACCGTCAACATAGGCAAAAACTTTTCTTGACTCCGGTCTAGATGACGGCTATTAGCCGTCAAGAAAAGCCATCTTGCAGCAGAATTGAGTTAATTGTTGACGTTTTATAACCGTCAAGAGAAGCTAAATTTTGTATAGCAAAAATTCCATTTATAATTATATAATGTGAATCGAACACACACATAATAGCAATAATCCAAAAGATATACATACATCAAATAAGTACAAAATCTAATTTTTATATTAATAAACTGTATATTGTCCATACATCACAAACTTCAAATATATCCAACACGTCCAACCACAAACATCTAACACTTGTCCAACCACAAACATATCCAACCAACGTATGTAGTTTTCTTACATCTTAAACATTCAAAACTAAAAATTATACAAATAAAACCAAGATATGTAGCAAACCCTGCTGGAGTAAAGTATGCAGTTTCCATAATCTTCATTTTCCATACATCTTCATTTCCCATGTAGTTCCTGAGAGACCAAGAGAAATGGGAAGAGTATGTCATTATATAGACAAAGTTTTAAATCTTCTATACATGTAAAGATCTGATGGTAGACAAAAGACAAAATTAATTGAACATTCAGATGTTGCATAAGATTTGTAGACCGGATACTACACACGCTAAGCATAATTGTCTTCCAAAAAAAGTATATTAATCTCCAGTTCTGAGATCTTAGAATCTGGAAATACTCTGGATAAAAACTCTGGATGAAGGATTTCATTGAAATTTCATGAAACATGGACATGGCACCTAGTATTGTATCTGATATGTATATTAGACAACGCGGCATGGATAGGGCACCTATTCCAAACTAAAACAACAAGAAGAATGCTTTTATCCCAAATTCAAGCCACACTATTTCAGACTAAGTAAAAGAAATTATGAGAGAAATAATTATTGCTAAGGACAATTGTTTAAAGATGAGAGAAATTAACTACTTAACAAAACAGATTATACCTGAACTAAACTTTTGTACTCTGAGATCTCATCTTGAAGTCCAATCCAATCAACTTGCTAAAGAGAGCAATAGAAGCACAAGAAAATGCAGTGAACCGCAATCGAACACATACCCAAGTTTGGATACCACAATCAAACACATACCCAAGTTTTCTGGATAAGAACACTATCTCCGGTAAGACTCAGTTTTTTTGTATACATGTGTATCCTGAAACAACAATGGCATCACGAAAGAGATTTAGTTCAGCTATCAGCCAAGCAACCTGTGTATCGTCTATGTGTCATATTGTATAGTTACTTGAATCATTGAAAGTCTTAAGTTTTTGACAATGACATATATTGAATACACTTCCAGAGATTGGTTGTCCTGCTGCAATTTAATTTCACTTTTCGTGTACTAAATTTATTTATTTTGTTAGATTATTATTGTTTAAGTCAGCAGAAAAAAGGTATGCCCAAAGAGACATGATATCCATATGTATGAATGAGGGAAAAGGTGTAAAACCCCCCTATTTTATTATTATTTTATTAGACTTAAAAATTAATTTATGCAGATTATGATTATTTTTATTTCATTAGAAATGACCTTAGCCATTGTTGAATTTTGGAACACAAGACTACCATGAATTTTGGCACGGAAGATGTAGCAGTGTGCCTTGACTAGTGTACCAGTCATGCCGGGGGAAGCCTAGCCATGGTGATGTCCAAACTAGAAAAATCATGCCAAGTTGTGAATGGACTTTTTAAATTATTTTAATTAAATATTATTTTATTATATTGATTTTTAGATGACCCGGTTGGCCCAAACCAGCCCGAACTGGGCCCGGACCGAACCCAAGCCCATGTAAGCATGTAGTGTGACCAAATGGGGCCAGTAGGCATATTTTATGTATATACAAATATTTTCTAAATTATTTTAGAATTTTATTTGCAATTTCTAATTATTTAATTATTCGTACTATTATTGGTATTTTATTATTAAATAATATCGTGTAATATTTGTACACATTTTGGACCCGGATAAGGGTGTGCGGTATAAGTTTACCCATTGAAAAGATTTTATTAATTTATTATTATAAAAATTTATTTTGTGAAGATTTAATAAACATGTTTTCCTATTTAAATATTATTACTATTTTGAGTTGATTTATTAAGGAATGAATTTATATATATATATGTAGATATGCTCAAATATATTAAATAATTAGATAGTTGACTTTTAAATGGTATTTGGATTTTAAAAAGATTTTTTGGTGTATATATATATATATATATAAAAAAAAAAAAAAAATATATATATATATATATATATATCTATATATATATATATATATATATATATATATATATATATATATATATATATATATATATATATTAAAGTTTTAAAAATATATATATATATATATATATATATTATATATTAAAGTTTTAAGAAAAGAAAGAAAAAGAAAAAGAAATTATAAAAACTAACCCACGTGAGTGGACCATTTCATTGTTGCTGCAAACAGCAACCCAACGTTTCCCGCGAGCAAACCGTGGCCCATTAACTATTAGTATTAGTAGTAGTAGAAGTATTAGGATTTTGTCCCACTTGTTATATATGTAACTTTTTCCACAAGCCTCAAAACCCTAAACTTCCAAAACGAAAATTGAGGCTGATCATACCCTCTTCATCTACGAGTTCGTTTCACCAGCAACGGAGTTGTGTGCACGACGAACGGAGCATCGAAAGTCAGCCCCTCGTCATCCACGCAACAGTTTTCCACTTTAAGGTATCCCACTTCCCCGATTGATATCTCCCTCATTTTAAATCCGTTTTTAGATCCGTAAATTCATGTAGAAAGTCCACATGACCCTCTTCAAGATCCCCCAGGTGGATTTTGACATGGCCATCCAACTTGCTCGAAAAATTAAGACGAAGTTGGAGAAAAACCACTTTTCTGGAATATTAAAAACTGTTTTAAAATACCAAATTGTCGGCCACTTTTCTTTCTGTAAAATAGGATTTTGTAAAAACTAATTAAAGGCAGAGAATAACAACATAACCGAGATTGTAACGCATCTTCTGGATTCACTTTTCATCTAGTGTGTAAAAGTTACACGTTGTTAAAGTTTCACGAAAAATTTTAATTTCTATTTTCAAAAAGTGGGGAAAACACCCGATACGGCGTGCGTCCCGACAAACCGGGCGACGTGGTCGCACACTATACGCATTGAAAGGCGCGTATGGATGTTGTAGATGTGTGGGAACTGACGGAACCCAATTTCGTTGTATGTGCGCGACGAAATCAGTGCGTATCCGTCGAGATACCCCGTATCGACCCTTTGCAAATTAGGTCACAACTTTGTACACACTCATCAAATCGCGACGAAACTTGCGCCATTGGACTCGAAATATTTTTCTGGTCCTGTGTGCCAAGTTTGGTCCGATTCTGAGACCGTTGACTGGTACGCCATTTTGGCGGGCCCATAATCCCACTCAACGGGCGATTTTGTGCACGGCTCCTCGGAATCCAAAATTGGACATACCGTTGAGTTCGTCTCGGAAAAACAAATTCATAGACATGTAGTTTGACGACTTTAGAGACCGTAGGTTCTGGCACATATTTCGGTGCAAGGCAGGTCTAACGGCGGACATCGTTTGACCCGAAATTACGATTTTGCCCCTGTTCCAGAATTTGACTTTTGGACAGGCGTTTCCTAGGCATATCTTTTATTCCAAAATCGTTCGTGATGTTTGTTTCCACATCCGGAGCTCCTTGTGGAATTTGACTTTCGTGTTGACGATTCTGACTGTTTAATTTTGCTACATCTCGCACCACCCTCAGGCAAGACACCTTGCCATTTGCTGTTTATTTATTTTAGCTCATATTTCATGCATTATTCATTATTTTTTTATGCAAATTAAACTGTGATACATGGCATAACCTGTTAGAACTTACTGTTCAGTTTTATTTCTTGCTATGTATTATTTTTCTTACACATTAAACCTAGATTTAAGGGACCGCCTTGTGTGTTGCATTCATAGGCCTTGACACATTTATACCACATTGTTGTGAGTCACATATAGGACTCGGACATGCGTGATTGGCTGGCCACCAATACGTATAAGCCGTGCGTTAGGAAATAACTGCTATTAGAATTGCATGCTAGAAGACTTAGCAGTTATGAGTTAGCATTGGGCGGGGAGAACATGATTGGAAGTTGACTACCACCCTATCTATCGTAGACTCGCTCACTACTGAGGAACGATAGGTAGACTATATGCTATAGACTCGCTCGATACTAAGGAATAGTATATGGTGTTGTGACTCGCTACTGAGGTACTGCATTGGTATTTTCTTGACTTGATCCGGTAGTGCATGCGACCATGAACTGTTCTTAAAATGAATTCACTTAGATTTCGTTAGGTGCCCTTATCCGTTAGGTACGAGTACTTTTGGTTTGGGTACTTGTATCTGACCGTGGCTTGGAACAATAACTTGTCGCGGATTAGTTCGTCGCATCTTGTCCTTGTTCGGTTGTAGGTGTGACTTACTACTTCGATGAGAAGGTATTGAACCTTGTTGGGGTCCGGATACCATATTGGATTCATAGCAGGATACCATATTGGATTCATAGCATGGATAGATACGTCACCGTAAATAGTTTACCATCTCCTGTCCTTGTTTGGTTGGGAGGATGGTATGCTAGTTCAATAGGTGTGTATTGGACCATGTTATAATTCAATTGACTTATTTATTTGAGCAATATTTATTCAGTTTATATGGCATAATATTATGTGTCTCGTTACGTTCCTCTGAGGACCTGGTTATCTCTCCAGGTGTGTGCTTCTGTGATATTGCAGGTGTTCTAGCCGAGGTCATGATCTTCTCTATTCATTCGGAGATGACGTGTCTTGGGTCTTTCTTTGCTACTTCCGCCAAATCATTTCCATTTTCATGTATATTTTTCCTTACTTGTTGGTAGTGGATTTGTCTCTGCCCAACATATTGTACAAAGATTTATTGCAGTTGATTATATGATATCTTTATTCTTCATTTTTGGATGAGATTAGATTACTCTTAGTTTACTGTATTTTATAGCTTATGTATTCATACGAGATTTCCATATATTGGAGTATACTTCGTATGTATACAGCTGGCATGTCGATGTACCTAGTCCTACGTATTTTGGGACTGGGGCGTTACATATTTTTGTGGTGGCCCATGCAGGTCAAGATAAATTGTTTGGTTACTTTACCGTACCAAGCAAGCATGCGTTTATGATTAGAGTCTAGGATCTCATCCACATACTTGACCTCTTCCTAGATTTTATCTATCGTTCGACTCATCGACTGCATCTTGCTTGATTCCTTCCATCATAATTATTATCTTCACTTCGTGCTTGCTAGAGATTGACCCTACTAGTTAGATGTCCCAAAACACCCTTAGTTTAATTCTTGTAAGTTGGGTAGAATACCTCACCACCTAACAAACCTTTTCCTTGTGAACTACATTGGTAAGTTCACATAGACTATAAATTCAGAGGACCCTACCTTACCTAGTCTACCAAGCCATAAATGAAGAAATACTAGGACAACTGTATAGGCCCAAACTTCGGGCGAGCCGTGATTTTAAAAGATCTTGGAGTATTTAAAATTTCCTTCATCAGTACCTCCCTGGCTCATATTTTGACTAACTCATGCTGCTAATTAGCCTCAGTTTTGCAAGCTTATTTCTTTACCAAGCTTGATCACGACATATTTTATTGGGTGCACCCACTAACATATTGTCTAATCAGAACCGGTGCATGATGGTCTGATCAACCTATTGCACTTTGGTTCGCTTATCATATATTATTCTACGTGGATGAAGACATAGTAAACTTGCCTTAGAGTCTCATTCGCGACAGCCTTGGCAATTCTCTTTTGAATTATTTTTGCCGCCTATGAACCCCGCAATTCGTACTCAATATATAACACCGCCTTTGAAACCTTTGTTGTTATTGTCTTTTACTTATTTTGGAAAGACAAGGCACTGTACTTGTTAAGATAGACTCAAGGTATCATCTTTGGTTGTCCAATCGGTTAATTATACACAAATGTAGATAGACACCGACCAACTCATGTGGTTATATCCTCACCTTAAACTCTTCTTCTTTCCAATCCTAGAAAGTTCATTGTGCCCTTCCAACCCCTCTTGAACGCACGAGAGTGATTATAATCATCACTTAATCAAACCCTCGACCAAGACGATTAGTATCCAGTTCTCCTTTAAGGAATCACATCTCCTAAATGTCTAATATATTCTCTTTGGCCTACTCAATTCCTTACTGTTCTCTAAAATTAGATATTCAAAATTTTGCTACCTTCATTAGAAACCCTTATTCAATTCCATAATCATGATATATTTTGTATATATTGACTCCACAATTTTCTATTGCATGGTGGTGTTGAACGCCGTTTTATCGGCTCCTCTAAAATTTAATTGCATTTTGGTACTGACGAACTCTTCCTATCCCTCAACCCTATCTACCCTATTAATCCTAAATTTCGAGGACGAAATTCTTGTAAGTTGGGTAGGATGTAAAACCCCCTATTTTTTTATTATTTTATTAGACTTAAAAATTAATTTATGTAAATTATGATTATTTTATTTTATTAGAAATGACCTTGCCATTGTTGAATTTTGGAACACAAGACTACCATAAATTTTGGCACGGAAGATGTAGCAGTGTGCCTTGACTAGTGTACCAGTCATGCCGGGGGAAGCCTAGCCATGGTGATGTCCAAACTAGAAAAACTAGGCCAAGTTGTCAATGGACTTTTAAATTATTTTAATTAAATATTATTTTATTATATTGATTTTTGGATGACCCGGTTGGCCCAAACCAGCCCGAACTGGGCCCGGAACGAACCTAAGCCCATGTAAGCATGTAGTGTGACCAAATGGGGCCATGTAGGAATATTTTATGTATATACAAATATTTTCTAAATTATTTTAGAATTTTATGTGCAATTTCTAGTTATTTAATTATTCGTACTATTATTGGTATTTTATTATTAAATAATATCGTGCAATATTTGTACACATTTTTGGACCCGGATAAGGGTGTGTGGTATAAGTTTACCCATTGAAAAGATTTTATTAATTTATTATTATTAAAATTTATTTTGTGAAGATTTAATAAACATGTTTTCCTATTTAAATATTATTACTATTTTGAGATGATTTATTAAGGATTGAATTTATATATATATGTATATATATATGCTCAAATATATTAAATAATTAGATAGTTGACTTTTAAATGGTATTTGGATTTTAAATATATTTTTGTGTGTATATATATATATATATATATATATATATATATATATATATATATATATATATATATATATATATATATATATTATATATATATATATATATATATATTTATATATATATATATATATATATATATATATTAAAGTTTTAAGAAAAGAAAGAAAAAGAAAAAAAAAGAATTTATAAAAACTAACCCACGTGAGTGGACCATTTCATTGTTGCTGCAAACAGCAACCCAACGTTTCCCGCGAGCAAACCGTGGCCCATTCCACAAGCCTCAAAACCCTAAACTTCCAAAACGAAAGTTGAGGCTGATCATACCCTCTTCGTCTGCGAGTTCGTTTCACCAGCAACGGAGTTGTGTGCACGTCGAACGGAGCATCGAAAGTCAGCCCCTCGTCATCCACGCAACAGTTTTCCACTTTAAGGTATCCCACTTCCCCGATCGATATCTCCCTCATTTTAAATCCGTTTTTAGATCCGTAAATTCGTGTAGAAAGTCCACATGACCCTCTTTAAGATCCCCTAGGTGGATTTTGACATGGCCATCCAACTTGCTCGAAAAATCAAGACGAAGTTGGAGAAAAACCACTTTTCTGGAATATTAAAAACTGTTTTAAAATACCAACTTGTCGGCCACTTTTCATTCTGTAAAATAGGATTTTGTAAAAACTATTTGAAGGCAGAGAATAACAATATAACCGAGATTGTAACACATCTTCTGGATTCACTTTTCATCTAGTGTGTAAAAAGTTACACGTTGTTAAAGTTTCACGAAAAATTTTAATTTCTGTTTTCAAAAAGTGGAAAAACACCCGATACGGCGTGCGTTCCGACAAATCGGACGACGTGGTCGCACACTATACGCATCGAAAGGCGCGTATGGTTGTTGTCGATGTGTGGGAACTGACGGAACCCAATTTCGTTGTATATGCGCGACGAAATCAGTGTGTATCCGTCGAGATACCCCCGTATCGACCCTTTGCAAATTAGGTCACAACTTTGTACACACTCATCAAATCGCGACGAAACTTGCGCCATTGGACTCGAAATATTTTTCTGATCATGTATGCCAAGTTTGGTCCAATTCTGAGACCGTTGACTGGGACGCCATTTTGGCGGGCCCATAATCCCACTAAACGGGCGATTTTGTGCACGGCTCCTCGGAATCCAAAATTGGACATACCGTTGAGTTCGTCTCGGGAAAACAAATTTATAGACATGTAGTTTGACGACTTTAAAGACCGTAGGTTCTGGCGACGGCGGACATCGTTTTGACCCGAAATTACGATTTTGCCCCTGTTCCAGAATTTGACTTTTGGACAGGCGTTTCCTAGGCATATCTTTTATTCCAAACTCGTTCGTGATGTTTGTTTCAGCATCCGGAGCTCCTTGTGGATTTTGACTTTCGTGTTGACGATTCTGACTGTTGGATTTTGCTACATCTCGCACCACCCTCAGGCAAGACACCTTGCCATTTGCTGTTTATTATTTTAGCTCATATTTCATGCATTATTTATTATTTTCTTTATGCAAATTAAACTATGATACATGGTATAACCTGTTAGAACTTATTGTTCAGTTTTATTTCCTGCTATGTATTATTTTTCTTACACATTAAACCTAGATTTAAGGGACCACCTTGTGTGTTGCATTCATAGGCCTTGACACATTTATACCACGTTGTTGTGAGTCACATATAGGACTCGGACATGCGTGATTGGCTGGTCACCAATACGTATAAGCCGTGCGTTAGGAAATAACTGCTATTAGAATTGTATGCTAGAAGACTTAGCAGTTATGAGTTGGCATTGGGCGGGGAGAACATGATTGGAAGTTGACTACCACCCTATCTATCATTGACTCGCTCACTACTGAGGAACGATAGGTAGACTATATGCTATAGACTCTCTCGATACTGAGGAATAGTATATGGTGTTGCGACTCGCTACTGAGGTACTGCTTTGGTATTTTCTTGACTTGACCCGGTAGTCATGCGACCATGAACTGTTCTTAAAATAAATTCACTTAGATTTGGTTAGGCGCCCTTATCCGTTAGGTACGAGTACTTTTGGTTTGGGTACTTGTATCTGACCGTGGCTTGGAACAATAACTTGTCGCGGATTAGTTCGTCACATCTTGTCTTTGTTTGGTTGTAGGTGTGACTTACTACTTCGATGAGAAGGTATTGAACCTTGTTGGGGTCCGGATACCATATTGGATTCATAGAATGGATAGATACGTCACCATAAATAGTTTACCATCTTCTGTCCTTGTTTGGTTGGGGGGATGGTACGGTAGTTCAATAGGTGTGTATTAGACCATGTAATTCAATTGACTTATTTATTTGAGCAATATTTATTCAGTTTATATGGCATGATATTATGTGTCTTGTTACGTTTCTCTGAGGACCTGGTTATCTCTCCAGGTGTGTGCTTCTGTGATATTGCAGGTGTTCTAGCCGAGGTCATGATCTTCTCTATTCTTTCGGAGATGACGTGTCTTGGGTCTTTCTTTGCTACTTCCGTCAAATTATTTCCATTTCCATGTATATTTTTCCTTACTTGTTGATAGTGGATTTGTCTCCGCCCAACATATTGTACAAAGACTTATTGCAGTTGATTATATGATATCCTTTATTCTTTATTTTTGGATGAGATTAGATTACTCTTGGTTTACTGCATTTTGCAGCTTATGTATTCATACGAGGTTTCCATATATTGGAGTATACTTCGTATGTATACAGCTGGCATGTCGATGTACCTAGTCCTACGTATTTTGGGACTGGGGCGTTACATGTTTTTGTGGTGGCCCATGCAGGTCAAGATAAATTGTTTGGTTACTTTACCGTACCAAGCAAGCCTGCGTATAGGATTAGAGTCTATGATCTCATCCACATACTTGACCTCTTTCTAGATTTTATCTATCGTTCGACTCATCGATTGCATCTTGCTTGATTCCTTCCATCATAATTATTATCTTCACTTCGTGCTTGCTAGAGATTGACCCTACTAGTTAGATGTCCCAAAACACCCTTAGTTTAATTCTTGTAAGTTGGGTAGAATACCTCACCACCTAACAAACCTTTTTCCTTGTGAACTACATTGGTAAGTTCACTTAGACTATAAATTCAGAGGACCCTACCTTACCTAGTCTACCAAGCCATAAATGAAGAAATACTAGGACAACTGTATAGGCCCAAACTTCGGGCGAGCCTTAATTTAAAAGATCTTGGAGTATTTAAAATTTCCTTCATCAGTACCTCCCTGGCTCATATTTTGACTATCTCATGTTGCTAATTAGCCTCAGTTTTGCAAGCTTATTTCTTTACCAAGCTTGATCACGACATATTTATTGGGTGCACCCACTAACATATTGTCTAATCAGAACCGGTGCACGATGGTCTGATCAACCTATTGCACTTTGGTTCGCTTATCACATATTATTCTACGTGGATGAAGACATAGTAAACTTGCCTTAGAGTCTCATCCGCGGCAGCCTTGGCAATTCTCTTTTGAATTATTTTCACCGCCTATGAACCCCGTAATTCGTACTCAATATATAACACCGTCTTTGAAACCTTTGTTTGTTCTTGCCTTTTACTTATTTTGGAAAGACAAGGCACTGTACTTGTTAAGATAAACTCAAGGTATCATCTTTGGTTGCCCAATCGGTTAATTATACACAAATATAGATAGACACCGACCAACTCATGTGGTTATATCATCACCTTAAACTCTTCTTCTCCCCAATCCTAGAAAGTTCATTGTGCCCTTCCAACCCCTCTTGAACGCACGAGAGTGATTCTAATCATCACTTAATCAAACCCTCGACCAAGACGATTAGTATCCAGTTCTCCTTTAAGGAATCACATCTCCTAAATGTCTAATTTATTCTCTTTGGCTTACTCAATTCCTTACTGTTCTCTAAAATTGGATATTCAAAATTTTGCTACCTTCATTAGAAACCCTTATTCAATTCCATAATCATGATATATTTTTGTATATATCGACTCCACAATTTTCTATTGCATGGTGGTGTTGAACGCAGTTTTATCGGCTCCTCCAAAATTTAATTACATTTTGGTATTGACGAACTCTTCCTATCCCTCAACCCTATCTACCCTATTAATCCTAAATTTCGAGGACAAAATTCTTGTAAGTTGGGTAGGATGTAAACTCCCCTATTTTTTTATTATTTTGCTATTATTTTATTAGACTTAAAAATTAATTTATGCAAATTATGATTATTTTTATTTTATTAGAAATGACCTTAGCCATTGTTGAATTTTGGAACACAAGACTACCATGAATTTTGGCACGGAAGATGTAGCAGTGTGCCTTGACTAGTGTTCCAGTCATGCCGGGGGATGCCTAGCCATGGTGATGTCCAAACTAGAAAAACCAGGCCAAGTTGTGAATGAACTTTTTAAATTATTTTAATTAAATATTATTTTATTATATTGATTTTTAGATGATCCGGTTGGCCCAAACCAGCCCGAACTGGGCCCGGACCGAACCCAAGCCCATGTAAGCATGTAGTGTGACCAAATGGGGCCATGTAGGCATATTTTATGTATATACAAATATTTTCTAAATTGTTTTAGAATTTTATGTGCAATTTCTAATTATTTAATTATTCGTACTATTATTGGTATTTTATTATTAAATAATATCGTGCAATATTTGTACACATTTTTGGACCCGGATAAGGGTGTGCGGTATAAGTTTACCCATTGAAAAGATTTTATTAATTTATTATTATTAAAATTTATTTTGTGAAGATTTAATAAACATGTTTTCCTATTTAAATATTATTACTATTTTGAGTTGATTTATTAAGGATTGAATTTATATATATATATGTAGATATGCTCAAATATATTAAATAATTAGATAGTTGACTTTTAAATGGTATTTGGATTTTAAATAGATTTTTTGGTGTATTTATATATATATATATATATATATATATAAAATATATATATATATATATATATATTAAAGTTTTAAGAAAAGAAAGAAAAAGAAATTTTTTTTTATAAAAACTAACCCACGTGAGTGGACCATTTCATTGTTGCTGCAAACAGCAACCCATCGTTTCCCGCGAGCAAACCGTGGCCCATTAACTATTAATATTAGTAGTAGTAGAAGTATTAGGATTTTCGCCCCATATATATGAAGTGCTTACATAGTGATCTTTGGGCATTATCTTAAGGGATGACGGTAATGTTAGTTTCATAAGAACCTTACAAGCATAAACTCGAACACCTAAAAAGCATAAACTCGAATATCTTACAAGCATAAAAATCTAGAAAACTATAGTATTCTTGTAAGCTAGAACCTTACAAGAATAAACTCGAACACCTTACAAGCATATATGTTTCCTATAACCATGACATAATCCTTACCCTTTCCAGAATTAAAATCATGCAATGAACAAAATGTAAATCCTTACCTTGGCTGAGTCGGGATCAATGTGTAGCAACAACTTCTCTAACGCGGTCGAGATGGTGCATGTGTCAACAAAAAAAAGATTTGTATTAATATTGTTACTGAAGAACCAAAGTAGAAGTATGGGAAAGTTTATAGCTGACTTTGATGCGAAGCATGACATAGAAACTAAAATCAATTACAAACGAAAAAAATTCGAATTTTTTTTAATTATTTCAAGCTAGGAACAACCTACACTTTGAGAGGTCTTACTGTACACGGAGAGAGGCTTGCGGAGCGCGCAGGTCCAAATGCCGTCGGGCTCCAGATCGGACGGCCAGGAGCCGCCGCAGTCGGGGATGTCGATCGGGGCGGGGGTGGGGGAGAGGCGGTCCCCGGGGAAGCCGATGGCGGCGCGGCACCCGTCCACGAGCGACGCAAAGAAGATGTCGCGGAGGTTGCTGTCACCGTCGATCTCGGCGGCAATCGGACACCCCTGCCATGAGAACTCGAACACTCCCAGCTCCTGCACCGGCGGGAGGTCGAATTTCTCCTCGACGTCGTCGATGGCTTCGAAGCAGTCGGCTTCGGTTGTCGATGCCCATTTCTTCTTCTTCTGTTGCTGCTGCTGGATCTTCTTCGGTTTGGCTTTTCGAACGGGCCGTGATGACCATCCCGATGCACCTCTCTGATGGATGTAGGGTTAGGATTTGGGGACGAGATTAGGTGGATTTGGAGATTAGGGTTTTGGGTCTGTAGGAGAAGAAAGGAGAAGGAAGAGGAAGAATAGGAGAATGGAGATGTAGAGGAGGAAGAGGAGAAGGAAGATGTAGATTTGAGCTCTCCTTCTCCATTGGCTGGTGGATGAGAGAGATGGAGAAATATAAAGGAGAGGAAAGAATCAGGAAATAAATAAAACATGATGGAATGACTAACGTCAATATAGATTTACATTTCAAAAAAATTACCAAAATGGCAGCTAAAAAAATTATGCCAAATTTTTTAGGCATATATTAGTTGACGGTTATTACCGAACCGTCACTAAATAAAGGATGTTTCTTGACGGATCCTCTAAAACCGTCAACTATTATGCTGTAAGATTGCTAAATTAATATAAAATAAGGCATTTCTTGACGTAAGGCTAAATCCGTCAAGATAACCTATTTTTTTGACGGTATTTCACGACCATCAACTTATAAACCGTCAAGAATTATCATTTTTCTTGTAGTGTTCTACAGCTTATAATCATGCAGCTAACGGCTTGGCAGAAGCATTTAACAAGACCATCATCAAAATCCTCAAGAAGTTTGTTTCTACCAACAAACGGAACTGGAGTGAAAAGCTTAGAGAATGTCTGTGGGCTTACCGTACTACTGTACGTAATCCTACAGGCTGCACACCTTTCTCTTTGGTATATGGATGCGAGGCCGTCTTACCATTGGAAATCCAGATCCCTTTCCTAAGGATTTCCATTGCCAATGAACTCACAACCGAAAATAATGATCGTCTGAGACTTCAGGAGCTTGAAGAGCTTGACGAGAAACGGCTCCTAGCTCAACAACATATTGAGTTATACCAAGCTCGTCTATCAAAAGCCTTCAACTGTAAAGTCAAAGTCTGAACATTTCAGAAAGGAGAACTAGTTCTAACCGTCAGACGTCCTATGACTATGACGCACATGAACAAAGGCAAATTCGAAGCGAAGTGGGAAGGACCCTACGTTGTAAGCAAAGTTTTCTCCAACGGAGCTTATCAATTGACTGGTATGGATGGTCGAGTCGCCATAATGCCCATTAATGGCAAATTTCTCAAGAAATATCATGTTTAAAGACAAAGAGATTTCAACACAGAGAATCAGAATGTAAAATTTCTTTTATTGCATAATTCAAACATAAAATCAACGAGGACCAGGGCCCTTCTAATCGAAGACAAATTTCGCAAGAAGTTCGAATACATTATTGTTAGATGACACCAACAATTCACACGCGGCTTTCCTCAGAGCTTCTTCTTCGGCATTGCTTTCAGATTCCACCAGTTTGGCAAGAATGTCCTGCTTCTATTCAGGAACAGCCGAGCTTTCTCCCACTTCTGGCTGGGTAGGCGGCGGAGGCTTGTCAGAAGAAGTGTCGATAGCAGCTTCTATCGTCGGGATGACCTCAGCCTTCTTAGGAACATCTTCGAAAAATATTTGCAATGAAGGAATAGGTGTGGATAACATTCTCCAAAAAGTTCCGCACTATTTATAGACTGAAAGGCCAAAACAGTATGTCGCGGGAACCGAAGCGACCTTTCCTCGAAAAGGCATGTTCGTTCATAGGTCTCCATTTATTTTCTGTCGCGGGAACCGAAACGACCTTTCTTTGAAAAGGTATGCTTATTCACTCATCAATCTTTTTAGGCCTACATTTATTATTGTTTATTTACTTTCTCGTAAATAAAGCCGTAGATAATAAATACTCAAAATCTCCTTGGAGTCCATCCAATTCATCAATTCTGTCTTTTGAAACCCAGCTGTTTTAAAAGATATCTTATATTTATGATAAATCCGTATTATCACAGATATCCTCTTTTTAGACATGATATCCTGTCTTTGAGTCCCAGCTGGCTTGAAGATCATCAATAGAAAAATGAATTCACGTCCACATTACCTCTTGATTCTATTTTCTATGTTGTCACATCAAATCAAGTCATAAAGGAGAGAAAAAAATCATTCTTTATTCCATCTTTAAAAATATAGATACATCTTAATGGAAATCTATTACATCTCAGATTTTCATTCTAAAAATAACAAATGGAGGTCTATTACTTCTTTGGATCTTGTTGTTGGTGCCAGTTCCTTGTCGACTCAACATAAAACAGCGAGCCAGGCAACGGAATCAACTCTGGACTTCTCTCTCAGAAAGATGAGAGGAGAACGACAGAGTGCAGCAGCTCAAAAAAGTTGTTGTCAATATAACTAGTGGAGAAAAGATGACCCTTCGTAAGAAGTAGGAATGAGAATACCCTTGTGATACGATTCCTAGTTCTATGTCTCCACCATCCAACTCTCATGTATAAAGGCCCTTCCTACCATCTTGAGGAAGCCCTTTTTAACATGAAGAGTTCTGAGCTCTCTGACGTGTGTGTCAAGGTGGTTCAGCTCCATAACATCCAATATCACCAATACCAGTTCTGAAGAATCTTGCCAACCGATTCCCAGCAAGAAGTGAACGAGAAAAAGTTAATGAATTTACAGAGTGCAATGATCAAATTTGTACAAAAATCACAGGTTGCACAAAAACTTCCATGTTGCGCAACGGATGTGTTACGCCACGCGCAGCATTTGTATTGTGCCACGTGTCGCATCTGTATTGTGCCACGTGCAGCATCTGTATTGCGCCAAGCACAGCATTTGTATTGCGCCACGCGCATCATTTGTATTGCGCTAAGCGCAGCATTTGTATCGTGCCATATAGCGCAGTATCTGTGTTGTGCCATATTTTGCATATTATAACATATCTGTTGCGTTGCATCGTGCAAAGTGACAGCAACCAAACCCTAAAAAGGGTGGCACAATTCAAAAAGTGCTCCAAACTCTAAAAATAGAGGACGCACGATGAACAGATTAATCCAAAAACCCTAAAAAGGATTTGGTCGATATGATCGATGCATGGATCAATGATCAAAACTCTCACCTTTCATGACCGGATTGACAGTCTCTCGTCTTGACGAAGGCGGAACGTACTGACACATACGTCGCTGCTATCTGCATGATGAGGTGCAAGATGAAGGCTCAGCGAAGCCCTTTTTTCTTAACATCGAATCTCCTGGGCGCCATTAGTGTTTGTCGAAGAAGCTTCCGAGTCTAGAGGAAGAAGAGACAGAGTTTCGAACAATCACGTCGGTGGTCAAAGAAGCTCAGGAAGAAGAGAAGAAGTCAGGGTTTCGAGAAAGTCACGTTGGTGAAAAATGAAAGGCCCAAAGTGTACGACTATTTATAGCCCAAATAGTTACGCAATCTATGCTGAAGAATCGGGCTCGAGTTGACTGGCGCAACCCAGACAAAACTAGCAAGATTCAAAGTATTTCAAAACTTTGAAGTATTTTCAAGTTTCGAAAACTTTGAAAGGGGTCTTGTAGAGGCTAAAATCAAGCTGCGCCACCCACTAAAGTGTACGATCATCAGGTGGCGCCAAATCATTATGTTGCGCCAGACCATTAAGTTACGCAATATCAGGTTGCGCAGGCGACATGTTGTGCGAGCGCCACGTGACGTACTTCCTCAAAAAACTGTAACGACATCATCATTGCCTGACAGCTGACAACACGTATATCAAGAAAAATCCGTTCGAATCTCGTACAACGCGACGCTCGAGAAGATTTTGTCAGCATGTAATTAATGCTGACAGTTGGTTCGCGCAAGTCATTGTGTGGCACAAGAATTAATTAGTATAGCACAGAAGAGCCAGTCAAAGGCGCTAGTTGTTGAGTTGCGCCCATGTGCAACCTGGCTAGTTTGCACCACCTGATCAACTTTTATTTTAGAAGCAGGATAACATATCGCGCATGCCACTAACTTCGTAGAACGTGCCTACTACACTACCCACGACCATGCGCATCTCAATCAAACGATGCCACACGTCCACAGAAGTTAGTACAACCGCTCGCGTAAGTGAACATGAGGCGCACAACCTGAAGTGCGCGCAACACAGAATAACTGCTAAACAGTTATTTCAAGAACTCTATAAGTAGAGTTTCAAATCAATCTTAAAGCATCACGAATGATCATAACCTCTTGCTAAAGTGTTGTTGCATCCTCCAGAGGCACGTGTCTTCGATATCATATCGTCCAAGGGATAAAGTGATCGTCTTCTGATCAGATTCCTACAGTTGTACTTCCCCAGAAATCAATTGTACTCTTCTCTTTTTTCAGTTTGTAATCAAACTTTTTGTTTTTGTAAACAAAAATGATCATTCTCCGTGGTAATATCATAAAGAATGGCCATTTTTCGTGCTAAACTTACGAAGAATGACCATTCTCCGTGCTAAAACCATGGAGAATAGCCATTCTCCTTGTTAAATTGATAAAGAATAGCCATTCTTCGTGTTAGAATGACGGAGAATGGCCATTCCCCGTCAATTTAACAACGAGAATGACCATTCTTCGTGGTTTTAGCACGTAGAATGACCATTCTCCGTGCTAAAACTACAGAGAATGGCCATTCTCCTTGTTAAATTGACAAATAATAGCCATTCTCCATGTTAGAATGACGAAGAATGGTCATTCTCCATCAATTTAACAAGGAGAATGGCCATTCTTCGTGGTTTTAGCACAGAGAATGACCATTCTCCGTAGTTTTAGTACGGAGAATGACCATTCTCCGTGTTAGAATGACGGAGAATGGCTATTCTCCATCAATTTAACAAGAAGAATGGCCATTTTCCTTGTTAAATTGACAAAGAATAGTCATTCTCCGTGATAAAATGACTAAGAATGGCCATTCTCCGTCATTTTAACACGGAGAATGGCCATTCTCCATCTCCGTCGTTTTAACACAGAGAATCGCCATTCTTCGTGTTAAAATGACGGAGAATGGCAATTCTCAGTCATTCTATCACGGGGCCATTCTTCGTCATTTTAACATGGAGAATGGCCATTCTCTGTGGTTTTAACACGGAGAATGGCCATTCTCCGTCATTTTGACACGGAGAATGGCCATTCTCCATCAGTTTGACATGGATAAGGCCATTCTTTGTGGTTTTAGCATGGAGAATGGTCATTCTCTATGATTTTAACACGAAGAATGATGGAGAACGGTCGACAGAACCTAAAACGTAATTTTTTTTTTATGGAAAGAATTTGTTAGGAACAAAAATTTAAGAGTTTTCGTTCTTCTTTCAAAATGATGCCAACTCTTATGGAAAAGAAGAAGAAGTTCTTCTCTCCACAATTGACCTAATCGTCGAAAAACTTCAAATCTCTCCACGATGATGATGATGATGATGAGCGATGATCGAAGTTCGACTGAAGAAAAACATAGTGAACTACGGACGATCTTTGCGATCTCTGCTAAAGATGAGAGAAATGGAATTCAGATCTCTCGTGAAGAAGAAGAAGACGAAAATCGCAATCCAAATCTGAGTTTGTGCGAAGGGTTGTTATGGTATTATAAAGATGGCAATTTTGTAAATACAGAGCATCTAAAGGGAATCTTAGAATATTTAACGTGGAAATATATAATTCTGGGCATTTCATAAAACCCATCATGCGGGTAGGTTTTTCATACAAACCAACCCCGAAATTGGGTTTCTCAGCAATTTCCAGTATACACACACACACACACACACACACACACACACACACACACACACACACACACATATATATATATATATAATATGTCGGGCGCTTGTAGCTCAAGTGGCTAGGCGCACCGGCACTTGGGGCATCGGACGGTGTTCGAGCCCCCACGGGGGCGGCTTGGTGGTTCGCCCACGGCCCCCGGGCCAAGCGGTGGCTGGGTGTCTTTGACACGGCCGTTTGATTTTTAAATATATATATATATATATAGATATATATATATATATATATATATATATATATATATATAAAATATATATATATATATATATATATATATATCTATATATATATATATATATATATATATATATATATATATAATATATATATATTATTATTATATATATATAGTTTTTATTTTTATTTTTCTAAAACATCAACTTTATTGAATAAAAGAAAGCAGAAACTCAAAATACAAGATAAAAGAAAACGAAGGGAACTACTGCCATCCTAATAGCAATACAATATTATGTCAAAAACGGGTAAGGCTTTGAATATCTGTCTTCGAATTTCATGCAGCAGCTGAATGGCATCGTACGAGTAGTTTTTATATTTCCATTTATTTCTGTTTTTCTATAATACCCAGCAAGCAGCCCCGACTACTATCTGCTTCAAAAGAAGATTTCTCTTTCTCCACTATAAGCGAAATCTCTGAATCAACGCAGATGGATTCTCCGATATGTGAAACTCTTGTTGCAGCGAGGACCAAACATGTCGAGCCAAGTCCCCTCCTCCAAATATATGCACCACTGTTTCTATTGAATTCTTCGAACAACAATGACATTTTGAGGCCATGCTGCAGCCGAGCTTTTGTACATTGTCATCAGTTGGTAGTTTGTTAAGGAGAATACGCCAAAGTAAAATCGACCACTTGATTGGAAAACATGAGCTCCAAATATGTTTAAAATGGGGCTGCTTTGGATAAGAAACCCTGGAAACTCTCCACGCAGAAGTGATCGAGAATCTTCCTACATTCGAAGGAGACCACCGCTAATCATCTTGCAGCGTAGCCGGTGACACAATGTATCGATCCCCACTGTCTCTGCCAATGAGCTGCCTCTTCCAGATAAATGAAGCTTTCGAATTTGGAACTACCTCCTCCAATGGTTGAAATTTGTAGTACTTCGCTTTGAAGAAGGAGGGTCCATAGACAATTCTGAGTTTTGAGCTTCCACTATAGCTTTATAGAGAAAGCTAGCATGATTTCTTGCAAGTTTCGTATACCAAGCCCCGCCTCGTCCTGCGACCGCACCATATTATTCTAACTAATCCAGTTGTACTTCTGCAGTCCTCCCTTGGATGCCCAAAAGAATCAACAAAATATTGTTTCTAATTGTCTAAGCACTCTGATAGGTGGTGAGTAAGCTGCCAAGGTATAAATTGGAATTGAGGTGAGCAAAAACTTTAAGTGAGTCAGCTTACCTCGATAAAAAAGAAGACGTTGATGCCAACCTTCTATGCGATTTCTGACTTTGAGAAGCAAAGGTTCGAACATATTGACATTCATGTGACCCGCCATCATAGGGCACCCCAGATAAGTGATTGGAAGATTGCCACACGCAAAGCCAGTGATATTACTAAGTTCAGTAGCCTTCTCCACGGGAAAAGTCAAAGGAACAAAAATTGATGACTTAGAAACATTAATTTTTGCCCTGAACATGCTTCATACCTTGTTAGAACTTCTCGCATCAAATGTACTGAACGAATGTCTCCAGATGAGAACAATAAGATGTTGTTCGCATATGATAAGTATGTGATTGGGGGACAACCACTAGGAGAATAGAAATGCGAGAAGACTGGGCGAGAGGTGTCACACCCCAGAACCAGAATACTGGAGAACGGGGGCAGACACAGCCAGCTACGTATATAGAAGTGTAATCCACCTCGATATACGGTCATGGCTGTCTAGATGTATGAGGATTTATCTACAAGCCATCAGTCTTCTATGGTCAAGAACAAGCCTAGTGTCTCAATCTCAAGCAAGTAATAATAGTTACAAGATGTTAGACCATCAGATATTCAATAGTAAGGCATCCCATACATTTGTATACAGATGATCATGAAGCTAGTTGTACAAAATGTGAGGACTAGAAAGAGTTTCAGTTATACATGATCAACCCTAGGATTTGTTAATCATGTTACCGCCTGTAGGCAGACAGTAAGTAAAGTATTCAACACGAGCTAACACTTGCTCGGCGGCTAAATGCCTCAAAAGAATAATTTTACAATTAAAGTGGAAGAGCAAAATAAACCCACTCGTTGCCAGGGTTTCTTCTAGTGTTCACCATCTGGCTGGAAGGTTGGAAGATCCTCGGATGTTGCTCCGAATCTGGCCATACAAAACCAGTTGGGTTAGACCCCAGAAAGAGCAAGTACCAGAAGGGAGGCTTCACTTAAGAATTAAAACCAGCATGTCAGAACATAAACAAGAATAATAATAGGAAAACACGAAATGTAAATAAGACAACAAATGACGAGAGGACGAGAAACTATTTCGGAAGCCAGGTTATAATCCTTAAACCAAACAAGGACTGGGGTTGTAATCCTTCGCCTGAACAGAACCGGGTCTCTAGCCATTTATTGCTAAGAGTAAAGCGTAAGCAAGCATGTCCTGAGATAGCCATGTACAAGACTAGACATGATTAGACTTCATCCAACATTCACGACCAAACAAAGAGTACGGTTTGATAATTTAACTAACTAGGGTTATCACAAGCCTAGTTACTAGCAAGATGCAATGAGATGTTCCTCCAGTCACAAGCCCTGCAGCTATCCAGGTTATCCAGGTGATATTTATGTAAGAGTTATCAAGAATTATTAGGTGACTTAGAGTGCAACACATGATAGTGTGCATATTACGTGTTTCAAGAAGTGCCCCACATGACAGTGGGCTGGAAATGTGCCGTACTCGACGGTAGGCTAAAATTCCACTCAAGGCGCCCAGATAACGGGATCGCCTGTAACTGGAAATATTTCTCTATATGAGCTACTTTGATCAATCTAGTAATTAACCTAGTCAGATTTAGTATGAATCCCTGACCATGGTAACCAGGGATACAAGTCCTAGACATGATGCGAGACAAGACTGGTAGCTTATACAAGCACATTTAAGAACAATCACCAACGGTGTCAAGACGAGTTATTATTCATCATGTCAAGATAGTCGTCACAATAATATTCAAGATTACATGTTAGACTTACTTATCAAGATTACTTGTCAAGAGTGCACCACGGCGGGCCACTATCAAGATTACTTATCATGTCAAGAGTACGTCACGATGGACCACCATCAAGAATTATCATGTCAAGGTTGCTTGTCAAGTGTGCACCATGACGGATCACTATTTAAGAGTTATCATGTCAAGTTACTTGTTACTTGTTAAGAGTCGCCTTAACAGGCCACTATCGTGTTCTATCCTTACATTATGAGAGAAACTTGCATAAAAATAGCTAGTAACACATTCTTAAAGCCAAAGGAAAGATCTACAACTTTCATGTTCTGAGTTTTTTGAGATTCTAGGTACAAAACAGCTTAAACGGACAAAAACAGCAAAATAATGCAATTTCAGCGCAAAATAATGCAATTTCAGCGCACCCGCGCATCAGAATTCCTGCATGTCCGCGCATCAGAATTCCTGCACATCCGCGCATCAGAATTCCTGTGTGCATCCGCGTATTAGCACATCCGCGTATCAGAATTCCTGCGCATCCGTGCGTCAGACTTTCTGTGCATCCGTGTATCAGAAACTCACGCTGCATCTTCAGTACATGCGCGTAGGAAGACTACGCACATGACATGCTCGGAGTCAAAGAATGCGTTGCCGGGACTTTACGGCGCATGGTCTCTCGGCGCATGGCCTCCCGGGCGTATGGGGGTCATCATCCCCAATAGCAAGTTCAGCCATGAAAGTTCCGAAAACTTGTCATGGCCATAACTTCCTCATCCGAAGTTGAAATCAAGCGAAACGAAAACCAAAATTTTAAATTGAATTCTCTACAACATAGAACCATTAGTTTTTGGAAATACCAAGTTTTTAGAGATCAAAACTAAGAAAAACAAGAAAAACTTTAACTCTAGATCTACAAGAATCTATCCATGGAAAGTAAAAACTCCAAGTTCTAAAGAGGCTTAGAATCAAGTGAAGAAGAGAATAGAACAATAAAACTTGAGATCCATCATGAAGCAAGTTGCACTTGCCTAGGACTTGGTAGGTGGGAGGAGTAAATGAAAAAGATGAAGAAGTAAATGAAGAAGTGAACGAGGAGAGAGAGAAGGAGTTGGATTATATATCAACCCTCTCCATCTCAAACCAAACCAAGCCAAGCCAAACCAAGTCAAATAAACCAAGTCAAGATTAAACCAAGACTAGGCTAAGCAAGACAAGTCTAACTACGGTCCACCTGATAAATATCAAAAATTCGTATTCGTATACTAAAAATACATATAATGGGAAACGGGAGTGACAACTCTACCCACCTTAAAAGAATTCCATCCTCGAAATTTAATCAAGAGGCTAGAGATGTCGGGGCAAGCTATACTAAAGCACAACCATCTATGACTAGCAACCAATCAAGCAATTATTCATGCAGACAATGAATTTAAGAAGCATAAGGCATAAGGAAGATATTCTGCTAGAAACCGCTCTGCCGGTTCTACATCTGAGCTTATGTCTGGGCATACTGCTGGGGTCTCTGCTGCTGGAAGGCTCTTATGCCTGAGGTGGCAATGGCCTCGGAGGCTAGTACTGCTGCTGCTGCTGCACCGGTGCTGGGGCTGGTCCCCTAACCGATGGACTAGTTAGGTTCGACGATGATGAACTGGCTCTATTCGGGCAGGACCCTATCATGTGGTCCGGTGTCCCACAAGCCAAGCATAATTTCCGTGCTCTACGACATTCTGATACTACATGTCCCGGCTTTCCACAATAAGTACAGCCTATTACGGAAGACTGCTTCTGCTTCTATTGCTGAGGGTACGTCGGTGTTGAATGCTGAACCAACGTAACTGAATTCGCCCTTCGGGGAACTCCAATCGACAGGGCCCTAGCTGCCGATGCTGGTGCTGAGGACAGACTCATCTGTCCATGAGATCTCTTCCTGCTTTCGGTTCGGTCCATGATCTTCTGCGAGGTATACTCGTGCTTCCTAGCTGCCCTCAAGACAATATCAAAAGTCTGATGTTCGAACTGCTCCACCGCTAGAATAATCTCTAGGTGGAGTCCCTGCAGGAACTGCTGGGCTCGGTCTAACTCGGTTGCCACCAAGGTGGGAGAAAATTGACTCAGTCTTGAAAACTCGACCGTATATCCATCGACCGTTTTGTTCATCTGTTTCAAATTGGTGAATCTCGTCTGCAGATCATGTCGACCCACTGCATGAAAGTACTTGATCTGAAACTTGTCACTGAATGTCGTCCATGGGACAGGCGTCGCCAATCCAACTGCTAACATCGCTTGCCAGGTGTAGGCTAAGTCCAATAACTGTAGGCGCACTACAGCCACATTCTCTTCCTCTGGAGTCTTGGCTGCTCCCAAGATAATCTCGATCTCCTGGAGCCAGGCATTAGCTGCAATCACATCCTTGCTACCATCAAGAAGGAAGGGTTCGGGCGCTTGAAATTGTTAGCTGTGTTGTTCCCTTGATAACCAACTCTGCCAATGGCATCTTGTACCGTCTGGTGCAGGGCATCATCGCGACGATCCTGTGATGAAAGCAATTCTTTGATAAGTCCAATCAAGTCCCGGTTGTTGGACTCTGCAGGCTGGACTGGCTGAACTGGGGGCTCTGGGTCATCAGAGCGTATGACTCGGGATGCTGCTCCTGAGTGCTGGGCTTGGTCTTCCCGTTGCTGCTGGGGGCGGGTTGAGCTCCTCCCGGCTGACCGGTAGGAACAATACCACTAAAGCAATGACATGGAGAACAATAAGGAAGGACCAAGATAGATCAAAGAATTTAAACATGTTATCAGGTCAAGATTTCAGGAGATTTAGAAGCCGTGAGTAGAGATCAAAGGCGAGTACTGATTGAGACATCTATTTCGCAAAACCCTCACACATCTTGATTTATAAGACCTGCATGGGCCACCATTTAAACCGTGTCATGCCCTAGAACTAGAATACTAGAGAGCGGGGGTAGACACCGCCAGCTACGTATATAGAAATGTAATCCACCTCGATAAACGGTCACGGCTGTCTAGATATATGAGAGTTTATCTACGAGCCATCAGTCTCCTATGGTCAAGAACAAGCCTAGTGTCTCAATCTCAAGTAAGTAATAATAGTTACAAGATGTTAGACCATCAGATATTCAATAGTAAGGCGTCCTATATATTTCATATACAGATGATCATGAAGCTAGTCGTAAAATACGAGGACTAGCAAGTGTTTCAGTCATACATGATCAACCCTAGAATTTGTTAATCATGTTGAAGCCCGTAGGCAGACAGTAAGTAAAGTATTCAACACGAGCTAACACTTGCTCGGCGGCTAAACGCCTTCAAGGAATAATTTTACAATTAGAGTGGGAGAGCAAAATAAACCCACTCGTTGCCAGGATTTCTTCTAGTGTTCACCATCTGGCTGGAAGGCTGGAATATCCTCGGGTGCTGCTCCAAAATCTGGCCATACAAAACCAGCTGGGTCAGATCCCACAATGAGCTAGTGCCACAAAGGAGGCTTCAATTAAGAACTAAAACCATCATGTCAGAACATAAGCAAGAATAATAATAGAAAAACACGAAATGTAAATAAGGCAACAAATGACGAGAGGACGAGAAACTATTTTGGAAGCCAGGTTACAATCCTTAAACCAAACAAGGACCGGAGTTGTAACCCTTTGCTTGAACAGAACCGAATCTCTAGCCATTTATTGCTAGGAGTAAAGCGTAAGCAAGCATTTTCTGAGATAGCCATGTACAAGACTAGACATGATTGGACTTCATCCAACATTCACTGCCAAGCAAAGAGTATGGCTTGATACTTTAACTAACTAGGGTTATCACAAGCCTAGTTACTAGCAAGATGCAATGAGATGTTCCTGCAGTCATAAGCCCTGCAGCTATCCAGGCAAGGTTCATGTAAGAGTTAGCAAGAATTATTAGGTGACTTGGAGTGCAACACATGACAGTGTGCATATTACGTGTTTTAAGAAGTGCCCTACATGACAGTGGGCTGGAAATATGCCCTACTCGACGGCAGGCTACAAGTCCACTCAAGGTGCCCAGATAACGGGATCGCCTGTAACTGGAAACATCTCTTTATATGAGCTACTTTGATCAATCTAGTAATTAACCTAGTCAGATTCAGCATGAATCCCTGACCGTGGTAACCAGAGATGCAAGTCCTAGACATGATGCGAGACAAGACTGGTAGCTTATACAAGCACATTCAAGAATAATCACCCATGGTGTCAAGACGAATTATTATTCATCATGTCAAGATAGTCATCGCAACAGCCTTCAAGATTACGTGTTAGACTTACTTATCAAGATTACTTGTCAAGAGTGTGCCACGGTGGGCCACTATCAAGTTTACTTATCATGTCAAGAGTGGGTTACGACGGACCACCATCAAGAATTATCATGTAAAGGTTGCTTGTCAAGAGTGCACCACGATGGGTCACTATTTAAGAGTTATCATGTCAAGTTACTTGTTACTTGTTAAGAGTGCGCCTTAACAGGCCACTATCATGTTCTATCCTTACATTATCATGAATGAGAGAAACTTGCATAAAAATAGCTAGTAACATAATCTTGAAGCCAAGGAAAAGATCTACAACTTTAAGGTTATGACTTTTTTGAGATTCTAGCTACAAAACAGCTTAAACAGGCAAAAATAGCAAATAATGCAATTCCGGCGCATAGAAATTCCTGTGCACGTGCATCAGAATTCCTGCACATACACGCATCAGAATTCTTGCATATCCGCGTACCAGCACATCTGTGCATCAGAATTCCTGTGCATCCATGCATCTGCATCCGCGCATCAGAATTTATGCGCTTCCGTGCATCAGCACATCCGCGCATCAGAAGCTCACGCTGCGTCTTCAGTACATGCGCGTAGGAAGACTACGCACATGACACGCTCGGAGTCAAAGAATGCGTTGTCGGGACTTCACGACGCCTGGCCTCTCGGCGCATGGCCTTCCGAGCGCATGGAGGTCATCGTCCTCAACAGCAAGTTCAGCCATGAAAGTTCCAAAAACTTGCCATGGCCATAACTTTCTCATCCGAAGTCAAAATCAAGCGAAACTAAAGCCAAAATTGCATGAAATTGAATTCTCTACAACATAGTGTAAGCCCATGTTTTTCAAATTTCATTTTAATTAGTGCTAATTAATTATTAATATTAATTTTAGCCTTAAAATAATTATTAGGATATTTAGGAATTTTTCTAGAATTTTTAAATGATTTTTAAACGAGTTTTTAATACAAAAATATTGATTTGTAATTTTCTAGACTGTTTTATATCATTTTGCAATTTTTTGAATTATTTTTATATCAGTATGTAATTTATTTAATTATTAATATGTCAGTTTGTAATTAGTGAATTATTTTAATTATGGAATGCAAATTTATATTTACATATTAGGGACTTGGGGACCTATTCGTAAATTCCTAAACTACAGGGCCCGGCCCGCGGCATTTTTTTTTTTAAAAAAGGAGGCCCGGCCCGAAGCCCGGCCAGGTTGGACCGGCCTGGCCGGCCCGCTGGGACCGGTCCAGCCGACCGTTGGCCAATTTTTGAATTTTTTTTTCTGCTTTAGACCGTTGGAGGGGGGGTTCTTTTACAAAATTGCCCCTCCCATATAGCCGTTATTAAAACGTTGTGAGGAATATTTTGGTCATTTTTGGCCTAAAATTACCAAAATAACCCCGAAAAATTCCTAAAATAGGCCAAAAATCCAATTTTTCAAACAAACTCATTCCTCACAAATTCTCTATATTTTTCTATGGTACTCTGGTGCTCTACTGCTTTCCCTCCCCGGTGCTCTGGTGTTCTACGACTTTCCCTCCCCGGTGCTCTGGAGAATATGGATATAGACGTTACTGACATGAAGTTAGAAGTTAAAGTTGCGTTGGACAGGTTAGTTATACTGTACGAAGAAGGAGCAACGTCGACCCGACCAACTCAGGGGGGGGCTAGTAGTAGCTCCAACTTGGCGTCTAAGCTATCAGCAGCCGGTCGCATACTACAAAGGAAGAAACAAAAGCAATCTTCCCAACCTACTCAAGAGTTGTCTGCTTACATTAATTCTTATCAAGACGAAGATGAGACTCCAGATCACTTTGCCGTTTTAGAATGGTGGAAGAGACACGACAAGAGATTTCTTGTTCTTTCTAACATAGCACGTGATCTACTGATGGTTCCGGTGTCGACGGTAGCATCGGAGTCCTGTTTTAGTGCAAGTTCGAGGATGTTGAGCGATAGGAGGAGCCGCTTGAAGCCCGATATTTTGGAAGCAATCGTGTGCGTACAAGATTGGATGAATGCCGATAGAAGAACACAAAACCAGAAAGATGAAGAAGATCATGACGTCCACGAGCTGGATTTGGAATCGCTTTCATTGCATGAAGGCGAACAACAATGAGGCTACGGTGCAAGGTATTAGGTATGTACATTTAAACTTATACATTTCAATTTTAAATTTTAACTTATACTTTCAAAAACTATTTTTTATTTTTTATTTATACTATTCAAATTTTTAATTTTAACTTATACTATTCAAATTTTAACTTATACTTTCAAAAACTATTTTTTACTTAAAAAAAAAACATTTTTTAACTCCGCCTATGCCAAACAAGCATTTGCCGGTCTCAATCCCGGATAAAGGAAGAGGGAGAAATATTTTTTTTTAATTTTTATAAAATTTTATAAACATTTGTATATTTGTATAAACATTTTGTATAAACATTTGTATTACAAACTATTCAAATTATAAACATTTTTCTAACTTATAAACATTTGTATTACAAACTATTCAAATTATAAACTATTCAACTTATATAAATATTTTGTATAAACATTTTATAAACATTTTTGTATATTTTGTATAAACATTTGTATAAACATTTTTAACTTATACTATTCAAATTACAAACTTTTGTATTACAAATTTTTATTAAAATTTTTCAAAAATAAAACATATTCCTAAATTAAAATTAAGTTACAAATTTTTAAAATTATAATACAAAAGAAAATGTTTAAAAAAGGAAAAAAAAAAAAAAAAAAAATTCAAAAAATCGGGCCGGTCCGGTTCACCCGGTCTGAACCGGCCCGAACCGACCTAGGCCCGGACCGGCCCATGGACCGGTTCAGCCCGGACCGGCCCTCCCTGGGTCCGGTTCAGTGGGCCGGGCTGGGTCGGGAGCTCCCAAACCGGACCGGGCTTGGCCCAGACCGCAATTTTGATTGGGCTGGTCCTGGACCGGTCCGAACCCGGTCTGGCCCACAGACAATAGCCCGTGGGCCGGACCGGACCGGCCCGAAAAAACCTTGAGCAACATGTTGGATATCTGACAGTTCAGTGAATGATCTCCCATCTTCCCCAATGATGTGATGGATACACAATTTTTGTTGTTTGCTGTTGACGCACTCATAAAAATATGTTGTATTACGGTCCCCATCTAGGTCCCACTTCAACCTTGTTTTTTTGCCTCAAATATGATCACATATCACTCTTTGTTTAAGGATAGCAGAAGCTTTTTCTAGTTTAATTTTGTTCTGTATGGAACAGTCATCAGCATAAGCCAACTCAGCTGCAAGTACATCATCTGCGGCTGCTTTCACGGCTTGGAAAATGTTCCCAACGTTCGGTGACTCCAGTCGGATAATGCTTTTCTGCAGGCTGTCAGCTTCAACGTGAGCCTAGTTAATGCATTAGGGTGAGTAGTAGAACTCCATGCAGACTCTACCACCGACAAGAATTCTCTATGCTTTGTCCAAAATGCCAAGAATCTAAAAGATTTTTGTACCCCAGTAGGCGCAGCTCTGAATTTGATTAGCAGTGGAGAATGATCGGATTCGGCTATTCAAGTGTTCTTCAATAGTATGTGATGCAAAGGAAGACCATTGTTGATCAACAAAGACTATATCCAGCCTAGAACCTTGTCGATCACCTGTTTCTGACTTTATCCAGGTGAAGTTAATTCCCAGATATGGCAGTTCTATGAGTCCTGCACCTAATTGAAAGTTCAGAAACTCTTGTATGGAAGCTACACTAGGAGGGCGACCTATTTTCTTCTCCACTCTCAGAACAACATTAAAATCACCCCCACTGACCAAGGAAGGTTGTGAGCAGCCTTAATTTGCTGCAGTCTCTCCCACAACTCTCTACGACCTTTATTTTTGTTATCGCCATGAACGATGGAGAACATCACTTCCGATGGCAGCTTTTGATTCTGAATAGCAATGGTGACGGCTTGGTCAAAAGAGTCTAGCACCTTCATCGAACAATTGGACTTCAGCATAATCCAGATGTTCCCTCTCTCATTTGCTATGGAGCTGTAGAAACCAAGCTTGAGTTGATATGAATGTTCTCTGGAAACTTTGGGCTCGATCAACGCCAAAAGTTGAACTTTGTTGGTGCGACAAAGGCTCTTATCCTCTTCGTGGACATATGATGTTCGACTCCTCTAATATTCCAAATGAGAATATTAAACATGAGAGGTGGAGAGGGTACCAATTTGAGTAGGGGCGGCCGAAGCCAAGAGGAGGGTAAGATTAGAGGGCGAAACCAGGGCTTTTTTTCTTAGGTTTGTGAGGGGGAGTCATCGACTTGTCACCAACTTTCCTCCCAGTGAGGACACCGTGGCTCCTCCTTGCATAGCGGCTTCCTGAGCGACGGCTTCTTTTACTGCATCTGCCATGATTGCCGGAATTCTCATTCTTCTTCATCTGTAGCTTCATCTTCCTTCTTCGAGGAAGTCGGAGTGGTAATTTTGGTGGAACTATACTTTTGGTCACTGAATGTTTGTCTGACCAAAGTTTTAGTCACTCAAAGATATTTTTTAAAAATTTAGTCACTGAATGTTTGGTCTTCCAAAAAATGGTCACTCTGTTTAATTGTTGTTGTTTTATTAACGATTTTGTTGACATGGCATGTTATT